>JANEYF010002332.1:0-74007 GCA_029963845.1 Rhamnusium bicolor
ACATTTTGCCCTTATAAAGTTACATGGTTCGTCCGCCCGTTTTCGCGGAGGTGAGGGGTGAATTTTGAAATAATCGATTTTTCCAAAAAATGGTTCCCTCAATGCAGGTATGGGACCGCCAGACGAGTACGACGCCGTCAAGATCGCTTCGATAGCTCTTCCCGTCGCCGAGATATAGGACCCGGAAGATTTCCTCCCCCCTTGCCGCCCAGTGAGCAACAAGAGTAGCCTACACCGAGCCTCCGAGCCCCGTTTTGACCCCCCGTGGGGGCATGGGGGCGACACGAGATTAAAAAACATCCATCTCGACCCACCCCCCACCATTGGCGTGCGTAGAGGGGGGTAGCTACATCCCCCGAGTAGACGAGGGGGTCGCGACCCCCAAATGGTAAAGGCCAACGGTCAGGCCTACAAAAAAGTATAGGGGTACGAAACGTGTACGACGCTCCGTTTGGCCTGTACAGGGATCAAATCGATCGCTTTTTCGCGTTTTTCTTCAAACGGGCGGTAAATATGGTATATATGCGAATTAAGGAACGCGCTTTCGTGGGGGGCCGTCGTTCGGCGGGGGGATTTCGGAAATAATGGATGGGGCGTGGGGGGTCGGGGGGGGCTAATTTTGGAAAACGCCATTTCGGCAAATTCGCGCGCGGCGCGGCGTTCTACGTCGCGAACGACGCGAAAAAAGTCAAATGCCAGGATTCTATCCGACGCGTCGTAACGGCGCGGCGCACGTCGACGCGCCGAAAACGTTCGATAGTCCGAAAAAAATAGGAAATATGTGGATTTAAGGGACGCGCTTCCATGGGGGCCGTAGTTGGACGAGAGGTTTTTGGAAAAAAATCGAGGGGGGGACTGGGGGGTCGGGGAGGGGGGGCTAATTCCGAATATCGCATTTTCGGCAAAATCGTGTACGGAGTGTCATTCTACGTTGCGAACGACGTAAAAAAAGTCTTATGACCGATTTCGATCCGACGCATCGTAACGGCGTGGCGGTCGCCGATGCGCCGAAAATTTTCGATCGTCCGAAATTTCCAATTCAAAACGGAATGTATTGTGTTCTTTAATCGTGTAGCAATATTTATATTTTTCGGCAATTATTAATAAAGTTTTTAACGAAAAAAAAATCCGGATTGCGTAGGGATCGAACCATCGATCTCTTCATTGGAGAGCCAATTCCAATTCCAATTTGAAAACATTTATTTCACATTAAAAACATTATCTACAAACTCAATTAGGTGCCTACTATATTCAGCTTACAAAATAAATAAATATTTACATAAACAACAATATATACATAGCCAATCGGCTTACAATAGTACTCGCCCTGGACGAGTCCAGGGCGAAAAGCAGATGATCGATTTTCCTCCTATGTCGGAGGGTCCCCGACGTCTGGCCAGGTGGACGGGCCCGAGAGCCAGTGCTTTATCCGCCAGACCACTAAACAGTTACTTACTGTTGTTAGTATAGACAGCATTTTCTATTTACCAATTAAAAAGGTTACAAAGAATTTGAGTAAAAAGAAATAACTAATTTATTTCTTGACTAATAAGCTATAATACATTTAATTATGAACGAATACATTATTTATTTTGCGTCTGAAATATTTTCTGCAACTACGTACAAAATGTTTTGCATTGTAAAAGTTTCACATACCTATTACTGATTGCATTAATCAAAATGTAGATATTAATTAAAGTCCATTGAAAAAAAAATTAAATAAAATTGAACATTTAAAGGATCGAAACGAATGTAATAATTACGTTAAAATTATTCGTAAGTGTGAGATAGGAAAAAAAATTGGCAATTAAAAATGCAAGTGTGAAAAAAAATGTTTTAAAATGTACAATAATGAAAACGTTAAGTTCTTTAAATATGCAGGAACCAGAAGATTGCTATTACATTTCTGTTATTATATAAATTTTCACGTTCATTTAATTAATATTAACATTTTAAATAATTACTTTTTAACGAAAAAAAAAACGGAGTGTGTAAGGATCGAACCATCGATCTTTCGATTGTAAAGCCAATGCTTTACCCGCTAGACCATCAACCCTATACTTACTTTTCTTAGTATAGACAGCGTTTTCTATTTATTGGATAATTCGGTTACAAGGAATTTGGGTAAAAACAAATAACAAATGTACGTCATTTATTTTTTGGCTAATAAGCCATAATACATTTAATTATGAACGAATACATTATTTATTTTGCGTCTAAAATTTTTTCTGCAACTACGTACGAAATGTTTTGCATTGTAAAAGTTTCAGATATTAATGATTGCATTAATCAAAATGTAGATATTAATTAAAGTACATTGAAAAAAAAAATTAAAAAAAATTGAAAATTTAAAGAATCGAAGCGAATGTAATAATTACGTTACAATAATTCGCAAGTGTGAGACAGGAAAAAAAATTGGCAATTACAAATGCAAGTGTGATTAAAAAAAAATGTTTGTTTTAAAATGTACAATAATGAAAACGTTAAGTTCTTTAAATATGCAGGAAACAGAAAATTGCTAAAGACAACAAATGAACTGTATATAATTTCGGAAGGCACCCGTTCGGTAAATTCGCGTACGGAGTGTCGTTCTACGTCGCAAACGGTGCAGAAAAGTCTAATGACCGAATTCGATCCGACGCATCGTAACGGCGTGGCGGCCTCTGATGCGCCGAAAATATTCGACCGTCCGAAAAAATACTTCGTCGGCAGATTAAGGACCGCGCTCCCGTGGGCGGAAGTTATTCGAGGAGGGATTTCCGTAAAAAAATTGGTGGGGGTGGGGGGGTCAGAGGGGGGCTAATTTCGGAACGCGCCTTTTCGGCAAAAACGCGGGGAGCGCGTCGTTCTTCGTAGCGAATGACGCAAAAAAGTCTTATGACCGAATTCGATCCGACGCACGTATCGTAACGGCGTGGCTGCCATCGACGCGCCGAACATTTTCCATCGTCTGAAAAAATACTTCGTCAGCAGATTAAGGACCGCGCTCCCGTGGGTAGGTGGTATTCGAGGAGAGGTTTACGTAAAAAAATTGGAGGGCGAGTGGGGGTCGGGGAGGGGGAGAAAATTTCGGCAAAATCGCGTACGGAGTAACGTTCTACGTCGCTAACGGCGCAAAAAAGTCTAATAGCCGAATTCGATCCGACGCATCGTAACGGCGCGGCGACTAATAATATACAAATTTTTTTTCGAAAGAGGATGCCTTGCACGGTGCCAAGCGAGCGCGTAGCGCCCGCTTAACGTATGCGCATATCGGCGGTGGACCATTGGTTAGACTTAAAGGTTAGATAAGCTTGTTCTATCACGCTGAGGGGGAACACGAGTTGGGTTCAAAGTGCTCTGGAAGGCGTGCCAAATTTTTTACATAAAGGGGTGCTTTTGCGCATATTTTGTCCTTATAAAGTTACATGGTTTGTCCACCCGTTTTCGCGGGGGTGGGGGGTGAATTTTGAAATAATCGATTTTTCCAAAAAATGGGCCCCTCGATGTCCGCATGGGACGACTAGACGAGTACAACGCCGTCGAGATCGCTTCGATAGCTCTTCCCGTCGCCGAGATATAAGCCCCGGAAAATTCCCCCCCTTGCCGCCCAATGAGCAACAAGAGTAGCCTACACCGAGCCTCCGAGCCCCGTTTTTACCCCGTGGGGGGCCATGGGGCGACACATGAAAAAACTTCCATCTCGACCCACCCCCCACCATTGGCGTGCGTGGAGGGGGTAGCTACATCCCCCGAGTAGAGACGAGGGGGTCGCGACCCCCAAATGGTAAAGGCCAATGGTCAGGCCTACAAAAAAGTATAGGGGTGCGAAACGCGTACGACGCTTAGTTCGGCCTGTACAGGTACCAAATCGATCGCTTTTTCGCGTTTTTTTTTCAAACGGTCGCGAAATATGGTAAATATGCAAATTAAGGAACGCGCTATCGTGGGGGGCCGTCCTTAGGCGGGAGGTTTTCGGAAAAAAATCGAGGGGGGTTTCGGGGGTCGGGAAGGGGGGTCTAATTTTTGGAAAACGCCTTTTCTGCAAATTCGCGCACGGCGTGTCGTTCTACGTCGTGAACGACACAAAAAAGTCTTATGACAGAATTCGATCCGACGCGTCGTAACGGCGCGGCGGCCGTCGGCGCGCCGAAAATTTTCGATCGTCCGAAAAAAAATAGTAAATATGCAGATTAAGAAACGCGCTTCCGTGGGTGGGCATTACTCTATGGGGACTTTTCGTGAAAAAATTGGAGGGGGGGTGGGGGTATCTACGCCGCTGGGGTTGGTGAGTGACTTTTTTTATTCCCAGTTTTTTGATTTTCCAAATTTTCAAAGTCCCAAAATGTTTTAAAATTCCGGAATTGGGCGCCAGAGACTTTGGCGTTCGGAATTTCTGGAAATTAATTTTGAAAAGCAGCGTAGCGTTAGTGATGGGCAGGGTAGATATTCCCAGGGTCGATTTTTGTTTGTCGAAGTGTTTTTTGGCTAGCTTCTGAGCTATGGGCCCTCGTAGAAATTTACCTATCTGTTGACAACGGCCACTTATAGCCGTGCCCCTGGTGATCTCCCTCGGTGGAAGATTCAAAGTCCCTCGTAGGTAGAATATGGCAAGTTTAATGTCTTGAGGTCACTGTGTACCGAGTGGCAAAGGAAAGGATAGGTAGTAAAACACCAAAATTTTATTTCCTCCCAAGTTGGAGGGGTAATCGAATTCTTTCTCTTTTGTAAAAATTGTCTGTAAGAGATATGGGGAAGCCACTCGGGATGAGTACACAGATAGAGTTAATTAGCACAAATAGGAAAAGTTCACAAATGGCAGTTCAAAGTATATGCACAATAATGTTTAAAATCGTTTACCAGTGTCTGTTCACCAACTTTTTATTATTTCACCTTTTTAAGTTCCAAGTTATTTTTAGCACTTGGCCAAATTTAATGTTTTAAATTGTCTTTCAAAAAATGTCAAGAACTTTTTTCACAATGAATGTCTTTAAAAATAACAGAAATTTTTCTGACTTTAAAAATTTCACAATTTTCCTTTTAAAATAGTCAATTGAGCAAAATTTTACTTTCTGGATTTTTTCTTAAAAATTTTAACATTTACGTAAAAATTATTATTCTTTAATTGTTCAAGATTTTTTAGACAATTTGTATGATTGTTTATCACCTGAAAGTCAAATATAACACTCAAAGTTCAATAAATAATGTTTTCACACTAAATACATATATTTACAAATTTTATCGTATTTACATTCCAATGTAGGTCATTGAACTGACCCAGTTACTGACCTAGGCTAAATATTTGGAATTCCCTAGCTTAGAGTCTTATTTATTTGATTTAAAATTATTACAAATGCCTTTAAGCACTGAGTTTGCAATGCAACAGCAATGTCTCTATTGGTAACAATGTTCAGAATAAAATATAATGTCTTTTAATGGCAAAAAATGTCTTTTTTAGCAGAAATTCACAATGCAAATGTTCTGAGAATTTTCTTACCGATCCCTCCGTCGGAAGTTCTACGTCTTTGGGCACTTTTAATTTAAAACACAGACCTTATCTGCTTTCTTTTGTGCAGAATAAGTAAGGATAGGGAAAAGGGTAGTTTTTTGATCGCGACGCGGTAGAATTTTTACTACTTTCGGCAGTCGGATTCACTGTGACAGTATTTCGTTGATTGACGCTGATTTTGGACAGCCAAATGAGTTTTTGATACTCGAGATGAGGATTCTTTTCGAATGCCCAAGTGTTCCTCTGGAGAGGTTGGGTTTAGATGGCTTTGGAATTGAAAAATTCCTATTGGTTAAAATTGTGCTGGTATATAAGCTGAACGTGTTTTTGCAATAGTTGATTGGTTGGGCTGTGATGGACTAAGACTCGCGAGTGAAATAAATTGTGTCGTTGATTTGTTCGGCAACGGATCTGCCAGTCATGGGTGGCCTCTGGTTCGGTTCCTCCCTGGACCGGCCCGACTAATGGGATATACATGGGAAAGAGCGGGCTGGAGACTGACGTGGACGTTGGAGACCTTGGGGCTCTGGGACTGGGACCCCGGGGCGAAGCCGCCCTTGCTTGGGACCTGAGTTGCATGGGCATCCTTGTGTAGTTGTTTGTTGACTGAGTTGGGTTTTGCTATTATTATTATTATTATTAATAAGGAGTAGTTTTCCTTAATCGTTTGTCCCTTTTTTGCGTTGTTATTTTTTTTTGTATTATTATTATTATTTTTTGTTGTAATTGGTTTTTGTGTTTTTTTTTGTAAGGATTAATTTTTTCTTAATTGTATTTTTTTCTTTTATTTGTTATTGTTATTTTTTTTTTGTATTATTATTATTATTATTATTTTCGTTGTTTTTTTTTGTACTTGGTTTTTGTGTTTTGTTGTAAGGATTAATTTTTTTCCTTAATTGTATTTTTTTCCTTTTTTTTGTTATTATTATTTATTTATTTTTTTTTTCAGGAAGAACTAGGCTCTATGTCAGGAGTCCCGCCAGACTACTGCACCAAATGATAAGGTGCAGCGCTATCAAAAGCCTGTTGACAGACCCCGTGGACTGGTGGCTGTGCTGTGGCCCTGAAGGGGCCTTCTCTATTCGGAAGGTAAGTAATGAAAAGAAATGAAACAATTAATTATGTTTTAAATGAAGCCAAAGTAGCTATGCAAGTTCCCTTTTCCCAATTAAATTAAAAATAAAAATTAATTTCTAGTTAAATTATAACGAGTTCGATTCCCCTGAATGCAAAGTAAATTTAAAATTAACCGAGCTCCACTTGAATATGCGAGAATAATAATAAAAGTGAATATGCAAATAAATTCGCGTCGCGAGCCACTAAGTTTTGCAGAGAGATGTTTCTGCTCTGAATGCACGGAGTGGAGTGATGCTCCCAGCAGCGCGCGCGATCCTTTTGTGCGCTCTAGAGGCCTGGGGTATATCCAGCCACGCCCCCAGAGCGCACGCAGCCAATTAGCGCAGAGCAGTTTCGATGCCGGTGACAATTGTGACTACGGTGGCGGTGTTGCTCTGGTGAACGCCTGATTGTGGATTCCTCCAGAGAGTAATTGTTTGGGACCGTAGTTTCAAGACTTCTCAGCCTATGTTGCAAATTGACCGCCTCAGGCAGGTTATGATGGGGGCGCTCGCGGAGCGCAGTGCTTGGGCCCGAGACGGCGTGTTCTGGAGTTCCACTGATGGTGAAGCCATACAGTGGTGGAAATTCGTCGATAGAGCCTTGGTGGCTAAACTGTACGTCGTGTGCAGGTACAGTGTTAGTGGTGGGAGGAGCAGTGATCGTGGTTGTGAGGCTACCAGCTCCAGGAGTTGAGATAGGCCTCGGGTGCTCCATTACTTCTTTCTTCTCTTCTTTCTTATAAGTGTCTAAGTGACAAGACTTGGAGAAGCTCGGGAGAGCGCTAATACTCCCCGAGGTGAGATGAGAGTTAGTAAAAATTGGTGCCAAGGCGCTAATACCTTGGCCGTTAGTAAGAGATCTTTTGTAGGTCCTATACAGGGCGCTAATACCCTGATGACTTATGTAAGGAATCGTTCCTGGCATAAACTTAATGTTAAACTTGATATTAGCAAAATGTCTGTAATTGCACCAGGTGAAAAGGGTGAAAATAAGCTATGGTGGTGCGTGCACACTTGTTTAAAGCTATACACTATAGTCTGATTTGATTCACTGATTTTTTATGAGTAAAAGTTTCTGGCTATGTTTACACAAAATGTTAAAATTTATCAAGGGGCGTCGAGCCTGTGTGGCGTTGAATGTCTTTGCACTAGATTTAAGTTAGGCAGGCTAGATCCAAGCAAGTCGCGCAGCGACCCGACTTGGTGTGAAAATTAGAAAGTACACTAAAAAAGTCTCAGCTTCCGTCGCGGAGCGGCGGAGCTTAATGTCTTTGGCTCGAGCTGTAAAAGTTCTAAAGAGCACTGAAAATCAAGTTAGGCTGTGGCAGAGCAAGCAAGTTGCACGGCGACCCGACTTGGCTAGAGTCTTGGAAAGTGCACTAAAAATGGTGAGCAGCAGCCGTCGCGTTGCGGCGGAGCCTATTGTCTTTAATATATATAGAACAGTTATAAAGTATGCTAGAAATTGAGTTAGGTTGATGGGGAGCAAGCAAGTCGCTCAGCGACCCGACTTGTCTTAGGTTTTAGAAAGTCCACTAAAAGAGCCCAGCGTCCGTCGTGATGCGGCGGAGCTGAATGTCTTTGGCAAAGTCTGACTGTTACAAAGCAATACACACTGTAAACGTGCGCTCACCTGGTTGTCCTGCATCCGGCGTCGGCCTCGAGTCGTTGGGAACGGCTGCACTGGGGAAGCGAGCGGCACAGAAGCTGAAGGAAACACCACGTTCACTTTTAACAGTATATTACACACACAGTAAAGAAATTGATACACAATGTAGGTACAGTTGATACAGAACAGCTGAAGCCGGTGTCCAGCGTGCTTGCAGTAAAACGTAGTAAATAAGAGTAATATTAGAAGATTTATAGGAGAAAATGTATGTAATAGGCTTGAGAGTATTAATAGCACTTGTCTAAAAGTAATCTGGGACGTATGCATACGTCTGAGACTTGAAACTAGCAAATAAATGTAAAAACACGAAAAGGCCAAACGTGACCCTTTCGTTATGGATGCAAAACAGACAAGAAGCGTTTGTGCTGCTGAAATTGGTATTTATAGTAATCCAAGTGGGCGGCTACGCCTCTTCTCGGCGCTCTGGCCAATCAAAATTAAGCCGATTGCATATAGTCCGGCGACAATTGCATTGTCTAAGTAAATCAGGTCTGGCGGAAGTCTCAGCGCCGATTTCGCGACTGCAGCAGCGAGCGGCCGGGCCCCGTATGGCTTAGATAGATTGTTACCAGTGTACGTTTCCCGCGCTTTTTTCAGAACTGTTCTCAAGGGTTTATATTAATGTATTTGGGGTGGTGGAGAGTAGACTTTTCAAGCTACCATTTGGTTTTTGATTGAATTAATTTGGTTGATTATTAACGGAGTTATTAATAGTTAAAGAAAAATTTACAGGAAATTTACAAGTCGGGAGAGCCAAAAAATGAAATATCTTTATTAATATAAAATGTAAAAATTAATTTTTGGTTTATTATGTGTATTTTAATGTGGGTCAATTAGCAAATGATAGTATTTGATGTTTGTTAATTTATTAAACTTGAAAATTCTACTTAATTGCCAGAGGTGAGGTGAGGCGGCAGCGGGAGCATATATGTACCGTGTGTGGTGAAAGCGCGACACGTGTCGTGGCACTTGACCTTCACGTCGTCCTCTATGGGTGGAATTGAATAAGGGTAAACAGACAAACAACCCTGCATAGTCGGATTTTGGATAAAGCCATGACGGCCTGAGTAATTAATTAAAAAGTTTTTTTAATGAAATATGGAAAGTACCAAAATTTTAAACTTGGAAAAATTTTTTAGTGGAAAATTTTAAAGTACCGCGAAACCTGAGATTGGTTTTACGTGAAACTTTTTCTAATGACATTATATTGACAAGTGAATGTTTTTTAAAGTTAATAATAAAAATTTTAATTTATTTTTTAAAATTTATTTTTTGATAAAAAGTAAGTTTGAGCTAGGTCGAAAATCTTTTAATATTGATTTAGGTATTTAATTTTTTTGGTGGAAAGTAATTGCTGATAAGAATTTTGAAAAAATTTAATGAAATTTAAAATTTCCAATTTTAATTTTTTGTTGGAGAATTTCTGACAATTTTTTGGCAAATGAAATTTGGAAAAAATTTTTTCTGAAAAAAATATTTTTTAAACAACTTTGTTAATCTATTGCAATGGTAATTTAAATAGTTTATTTACTTTTCCTGTCAATCTGATTACTAATAGTTTTGTACAGACTTTGATACGAATACTTTGATTACTTATTAATTTATTTGGTCAATTAATTATTTTTGTAACAAAAATCTTCCTATGCGTATGGTTGCTGGTATTTGATTGAGAAAATATTTAATTATAAAATAAAGATCGGGTACATCTGCTCGCCTCTGAAAGTTAGAGTTATATGGGATTGAAATATATGTTTTATGTGTAAAATGGGGTTGACTGCTAGGTGGTTATTTCTGTAATAAAAATTTCATGCATATGGGGGGAAATTTCGTGGTTATACTCTGTCACAGCGTTCCTCATGCGTCTGGTGGTAGGAAAAATTGTTGAATTAAGAAAAATCGTAAATTCGAATTTTTTGAAAAATTTAAAAGATTTAATTTTGTAAAAAGACTTATGACCGAATTCGATCCGACGCGTCGTAACGGCGCGGCGGCCGTCGGCAAAATCGCGAGTAATATCATTCTAATGAATGCCTATTGTTTATATCAGCACTTGCTGTGCTAGCTAAATTGTTATTATATATACCCTTGTATTCTAAATTAAGACTCAGTTACTATCATTCCTCTCCTGTCGCTTAACGAATTACTTCAGTTTATTTGTGTTTACTTTAACTTGTGTTTTTTATAATAAAATAAAATTTTTTAAAAACCAAGTTCGAGTTTCAAGATATTTAATGGCGCAGTCGGGTCGGATTTGTCAGTCGGTCCATCTATCGAAGATAATTACGTTTTGTCGTAATTCCGACGTATTTTTTCAAAAATTTTAGACAAATCAAAGAACTTTCGTTCCTAATAATTAATTCATCCAAGTGTACAAGTGCATCGTGCATCTTTTTTCAAATTACTCTATCGAAGAAGAATCTGGAGAAGACATATTGGGCTGAATTAAGTAGGTTCAATCCGCAGGTGAACTGAGTAGCTTGCCAGAAGAAACAGGAAGGAAGATAGAGCTCCGGTATAGCAGAACACCGTAAGCATCCCTGATCATCGTGATCAACTGGTCCATCGTGGACAACACCCCCGAAGATTGTTGGATTTGCAAGGTAGGACCTTTCATATCTCTTTAAAGAAAGTCTGGTCAATCATCAAATTTAACGCCAACAATTTTGCGTTCGAACTCTATCGAAGAGACCTCGAACATATTTAAGTAATATTTAAAGAAAAATTTAAATACTGAAATATTTTTCCATATTATCCTAATTCTACCATATTAATTTCCTTTAAGTTTATATTTTTGAAAAAATATAATTGTAATATATATTTAATTATTTCACATTGAAATAATCAAAGTAATTATATACTATTACTTTTTAGTAAATTTTATATTTATATTGTATTGCTATTGGTTTTTTTTCTTTTCAAAAAAAATATATACCGGGTGTCACGAATTGCGCTCGCCCCGATATCTCCTAAAATATTTGGAATAGAAAATTGAAATTTCGAGGGCTTATTATACGACTAAAATGCCGTCTTTTCAATAAAAAATCAAGTTTGGTGCACATCCGGTTTGACCGGAAATGCCCACAACTTTCGATTTTTAAATGAAACACCCTATATATTTTTACATTTTTTGGAATCTAGAGGAAATTTTGAATACAATACATCCATTTTGGTCACTTTTTGATAAACATTAAAAATTTTATTAAAAAAATCTATTTCTGAATCCAGAGTGCTGTGGTGCCCAAAATATATTTTAGTTTGTGTGCTACGTTACTATAAAAATAAAAAGAGCAATATGATTGCATTACTTAATTGTCTAGAGGCGTTTAAAATTTTTAAATGTGATTTTTACCCACTAACTCGGTTTTTTTAAATGGGAAGTTAATCGTCCACCAACATTTTTAAATACCCCATTTTCATACGAATCTAATGATACCAAAATTTTGAAAATCCGCTCAGAAATATTTGAGATTTCAGCCAAAATACAATGCAACCAAGCTTTTAGAAACATGCGGCTAATAGATTAGTGGGCTTTGGAAACTAAAATGACACATTTCTGTTTAAAATCTGGTAACCTAATAACATTGGAAAAATCATAGTAGCCATTGAATGTAATAAAACAATATCAGCTGTCAGACAGATAAAAATAAAGCGTTGCGGAAATCTCTTTGAGTAAAAATTAAAGAAAATGAATAATTTTAGTATAGTACACTGAAAAACCGACAAAAACGTTTCAAAAAATTTTTTTAAGGTACAACCACATGGGACCTTCACAGAATAATAGATTAGGCCGTTGGCCATCTAAAATGGCCAATTACAACATTTTTTTGGGAGGTCCAACTTTTTTTATTATGAAAAATGTCATAAATCTGTCAAAATTAATTTTTCGTACTTTTTCACACATCCCTCACGATATCTCCGGAACCAATTGAGATAATCAAGTTTTTTTTTTTTTAGTCGATAAAGGAAACATGAGCGGAGGTGACTGAATTAATTTAGTCTTTATGGAAAACCTAGTTTTTTATAAAATTAGGTAATACTTTAACATTTATTTTTCTTGCAGTATTTTTTTGAGTAAGCGAAAAACTTTTTTGTTTTAAGGAATTTTGCCACAATGTATGCATATGGAATAAAATTAACACATCAAGGAAGTTTTAAAAAAAAAAACGCAATACTCTACGACTTATACGTTTCAAGTTATTATTTGAAATTAAATTTCTGCGGGCAGGATATTTCATGAAGCTTCGCTCCCCCGGTTCTACTGTGCTTTAATCAGTGTGCTATGCGTGTTGTAGGTGCATACTATAAAGTATTATTTTTGACATATCTTTAATATAAATTTTATTTTCATAAGCACTTAGAAGGTTTTCCTTATCATTATTTACATTGCACATTATTTAAAATCCATTATATTTATACATTAAAACCTAAAATTGAATTAAAAAAAAATACGAAATAATTATTTATTTTAAAATACAAATTTAAAACTTGTTTAAAAATATTTTAAAAATCCTCAACGTCGGAATCTAAAAATATCTGAACAGTTCCTTGGTTGCAGCAGTTTGCATATTTGCACTCACTGCAGCATTTCAAACCTTGAGCAAAACAGGTACATCTGTTGTTGTTACAGACCCTGTCGGAACATTTTATTGCCTTACAATATCGGGACAGGTTCTTGACTAGAAAAAGTTGCCTTCCAAACATTTTCTTCAAATGTCCAACCGTATCGAGTTGGATCTTCCAACTGCATGTATTGTATATGGCTATTGTACCAAATTTTTAATTGATATAGACACCTAAAAAGAAAATAATTACATGTAGGTGTTTTGTTTCTTTTTTAATAGGTATGGGCGATCTAGAAAAATAATTATTACCTTTTTAAATGTTGTCTAAAAGCATGGTCAGTAGGAGGCAGCTCAGAAGCTGGCCGATTTGTACTTGTTGTTAAGTCCGATCGCAGTTCTTTTAGGGATTTTATATTTTTGTTTTATTCTTATATAAATAAAGCGTATATTTTACCCCTAATTCCATCGCTTTATCCTCTGACAGAAAAGGAAGGTTTTCTAAATCTTTTAAATTATTTAAATTTTTATATAAAACATCGAATGCCGTTTTCTTCCCTATTTTATACATGGCATTAGTTATGTCACAACCAGTTAGGCAATGAATCGTTAATAATTTCTTGCAAATTTCCTCTCCTAAATTTGCCACAATATTGTTAATTGACAAAAAATGTATATTCTTGCTATGTCCTAATTGTATAAATATATTCCTTTGGGACATCTGGTGTTTCACAGTAATAATGTAAAAGCAAAATCAGGACATCAGTATCAACAGATTTTACCAGAATTGTATTACCTGATTTTAATTCTGATAACACAAAATAAACATTCCATTGTTAAGCACTAAATAATATGTAAAAACTCAATAAAAATAATACTCGCTCGCATTCACATTACACAAAGAAAAGTTTGTTTCTAACTGGCAATATATGTATGTATAATATAAGAACAAGGAGTGGGAGCTGGGATTTACGGGATAAGGCCAAAAACGGAAATCTCGTTAAGTCTAGGAAAATAGGCCACAGTATTTCAGGCTGAAGTAGCCGCGATACAGTGGTGTGCAAAGGAAATAATAAGGCAAGGGACTGTCAATCAGTCGATAGCCATTTTCTCCGATAGCCAAGCGGCACTAAAAGCAATCGGTTCCATGCAGGTTGACTCAAAGCTTGTGTGGGACTGTGTGAATGCCCTAAAAGACCTAGGAAGTCAAAATAAACTGACCATGGTGCCAGGACACGAGGGACATAAAGGTAACGAAAAGGCGGATGAACTGGCCAGAGAAGGCTCATCCACAGCCTTAGTAGGACCTGAACCCTTCTGTGGCATGGCCAAGTCAGGCATAAGAACATCCATTGAGGAATCGATGCAAAATAAATCTCTGGAATGGTGGAGGAGCTTCCCGCAACAGAGACAGGCCAAAGAGTGCATTAAAGAAAGATCGGCTAAATTTACGAAAGATCTACTATGCCAAAATAGAAAGGCCATTAGGATAATAGTAGGTCTTTTAACAGGACACTGTCGACTCAATAGACATATGAGTTTGATGGGTCTGGTACAGGATGCAACATGCAGATTCTGCCAAGAGGAAGCGGAATCCTCAGTCCATGTGCTGTGCCATTGTGAAGGCCTCGCTAGACTTAGGTTCCAACTACTTGAGGAACAAAAACCAAGAGCTGACAGCTACACTAAGAGCCCCTTATCAAGGCTGTGGAGTCTGATACAAAGGACAAAGCTGGATAAGGAGCTCTAAGGAAATGAATAGGAGCTCCACAATAGACCCACAGGGGGTCGCGGTGGTCAAGGCCAACTAGCCAGCTCCTCCCTTATAATCTAATCTAATCTAATCATGCTGTGAAGGTCCCTAGTGGTTGTACCTTAAAAAAATTTTTTTCAAGAAGGAAGCTACTTTTTCCCCGTTTTACGGTGCACTAGTAGAAGTGAAAAGGTCAATATGTTACTAATATATGGAGAGTGTCACAAAAATGCAACTGCAGCTGCAGGACTGTATCAGCAACGATATCCCAACAGACGTCCTCCAAGCAGACACTTGTTTGCCAGAGTGGAACAAAAATTAAGAAACGAACCCGATCAACAAGATGACCATCAAACATTTATTGTAAGTGAGGACAAAGAAATTGATGTATTAGGATTTGTGATGGTACACCCAACAACATCAACAAGGGAATTATCAACGGAATGCGACATTAGTCAGTCTTCGGTTTGCAGAATTTTAAAGGAACATAAGTTTCGGTCTTATAAATACCAAATACACCAACATCTTTATGGAGATGATAAAGACAGGAGGCTAGTATATTGCAACTGGTTCTTAAATGCAGTACAACAAAACCCAGGTTTTCCTTTTCATATTTTATATTCAGATGAAAGTAGATTTACGAACCAAGGTATGTTTAACAGAAACAATACTAGGTACTGGGCTCAAGAAAATCTGAGGTTGGTAGGGCGGGGGAATATTCAGGAAAGATTTGGGTTTAACTGTTGGCTTGGAGTACTTGGAGATCGAATAATTGGACCCATATTTTTTGATGGAACACTTACTGGCGAACGATATTTAATCTTTTTACAAAACCAGACAGCAGAATTTCTTGACTTACTTCCTCTTGCCTATTTACAAAATCTGTTTTTCCAACAAGATGGTGTTCCCCCACATAATTCCAGAAGAGTGATGGAATATTTAAACAACTTGTATGGTGAACGCCTTATCGCAAATCAAGGTCATATCAGGTGGCCTCCTAGGTCACCTGATTTAACACCCCTCGACTATTATGTATGGGGCACTCTCAAAAATAAAGTTTATAAAACTTCTTCAAATACCCGTGAAGAGCTGCAAAATAAAGTTGTACGGGCTCTTAATGAAATAACGCCGGCTGAATTGCGTAGAGCCATTCAAGCAACTGTACGCAGAGCCGAATTGTGTATAGAAAAAAATGGTGGACATTTTGAACAATATCTATAATGTCAATTTATGGTTTAATTATATTAATTATTTTAATATGGATACCTACTGTTACCTAGTTTAAGTTTAATTGTTCAAACGGAATTGATTTTTATTTATTTATGGGCCCGATATTTATGTTCATTTAAATAAAACTCTGAAAACCGTACTGATGTCGCATTCTGTTGCTAATTTCCTTGTGGATGTAATTGTGTTTACCTCCACATACCTATGCTAAACTTACTTGTAACGTTCTTTGCGCTCACAATTATTAAATGTTTGATAGCTCAAGATTGCCTATAACTACACGAGTCTGTCTGGCAGCTGATATTGTTTTATTACATTCAATGGCTACTATGATTTTTCCAATGTTATTAGGTTACCAGATTTTAAACAGAAATGTGTCATTTTAGTTTCCAAAGCCCACTAATCTATTAGCCGCATGTTTCTAAAAGCTTGGTTGCATTGTATTTTGGCTGATATCTCAAATATTTCTGAGCGGATTTTCAAAATTTTGGTATCATTAGATTCGTATGAAAATGGGGTATTTAAAAATGTTGGTGGACGATTAACTTCCCATTTAAAAAAACCGAGTTAGTGGGTAAAAATCACATTTAAAAATTTTAAACGCCTCTAGACAATTAAGTAATGCAATCATATTGCTCTTTTTATTTTTATAGTAACGTAGCACACAAACTAAAATATATTTTGGACACCACAGCACTCTGGATTCAGAAATAGATTTTTTAATAAAATTTTTAATGTTTATCAAAAAGTGACCAAAATGGATGTATAGTATTCAAAATTTCCTCTAGATTTCAAAAATGTAAAAATAGGGTGTTTCATTTAAAAATCGAAAGTTGTGGGCATTTCTGGTCAAACCGGATGTGCACCAAACTTGATTTTTTATTGAAAAGATGGCATTTTAGTCGTATAATAAGCCCTCGAAATTTCAATTTTCTATTCCAAATATTTTAGGATATCGGGGCGAGCGCAATTCGTGACTCACCCGGTATATACATAATATATCAAAATCAGCTTAATTAATTTATGGAAAATTTGTTAAGTGATCCATTAGAAAAATCTTTAATTTTATCAGATACTAAATTAGAAAAAATGGCAACTGGAAGTCAAGTATCACAACCAAATTTTACAGTTTTACAAGCCTATGCAAACACAATTGGTAATTACAATGGTGATGAACATAGTTTAGAAATTTTTATATGTGCATGTGATCAATTTATTGAACTATATCGCTCTAACGATGAAACTTTAAACAAATATTTGCTAAGAGTTATTTTAGGTAAATTAACCGAAAGAGCTCAAATTTTAATTGGTTTCAGGTTAGAACTACGAACTTGGGAACAAATAAAATGTGCTTTAAGAATAAGTTTTGGTGATCACAGAAGTTTAGATTGCTTAGAACAAAATTTATTGACTTTAAAACCATATAAAAATGAACACCCTATACAATTTGCACAAAGAATTCAATTAGCACGTAGTAAAGTTACTTTTAAAATTAACAGTCTTTCAGACACAGAAATGCCTATGACTACAAAATTAATATATTTAAATCAATATGATTCACTTTCACTGAAAACATATCTACGTAATTTGCCTGACAGATTACAAGACAAAATCGATTTACAAAAACCCGATTGTCTCGAAACAGCAATGGCATATATCATTGATGACGAAAATTTTAAACAAACAAAAAATTTAACTACAACTTTACAAAGTAACCCAGGTAATCAAAGTAATCAATCAGTGCCTAATTATAATCATAGACCATCATACTCGCAACCACAACAATATAAACAAAATTTACCACCATCACATAAACCATTTTATAATAACAATAATTTTAATCAACCTCGTAATATGCAAAATTTTAATCAACCTCATAATATACCAAATTTCCAACAACAAATGTATACAAAACCAGTATTCCCTAGTCAACCAATAAATGTTCAACCTAGACAAATTCCACACAGGTTCCCCATAAACCAGCAAGTTTTTGGTAGACCTCAAAACAATTTTAAACCTAATAAATTTTCTAATCAAAATCAATTTACACCCGAACCAATGTCCACTCAATCGAGAGTACCCAGTAATTTTAATAGAACAAATTTTAATTCAAACAGAGAAGTACATAATTTCGCGGATACTGAAGACTATCACGAAAATCAAAATCAATATCAATATTCAGAAATTGAGGAAGAAAATTATTTAGCCTGTCCAGATCCACCATTTGATTATTCAACTAATTATGATTATGTTGATTATACTGCTAATCAACCAGACGACATAAATTTATATGATCCAAATTTTCAACAGGACCCTGTAATACACAATCAAACCTAATTGAAATGAATTCGGCTGTAGTAAATTCTTTACCCTATGTACAAATATGCAATCCAAATATTAAATTATTAATCGACACAGGAGCTTTTACGTCAATTTTAAAACCATCTATCGCAGAAAATTATTTTCCTGATTTAATATATCACAATCCTGCTAGTTTAAAAACATCATTAGGAGAAAAAGAAATTAGATATCGAGCTACGATACCGGCTTTTCAAGAATTTAATAGTGACCATCAAATAGAATTTTTATTATTTAATTTCCACGAATATTTTGACGGAATTTTAGGACTCAATGACCTAATTAAATTAAATTTATCAATAGATATTCCAAATCAGCAGTTAGTAAATAATGAAATCGCAATCCCGTTTTATTATCGGCAACCTTATGAAACCTCGTTTACGTTCGAGATACCTCCATTCGAAACTTTGATAAAAGATTACCCAGTAAACATAGATTACGGAGAAATCTTTATTCCTGAATGCACAATAGACAATCTATTGTATATACCCGATACAACTGCATCTGCAAAAAACGGACGAGCTTACTTTGAAATTTATAATTACAAAGACACAACTATTTCAGTGCCACTAGATAACCCTCTTATCTGTTACCCATTAAAAGAACACTTTGATGTCTATAACTTTGAGACTAATAATTATATTCCTGACAATGAACAATACAAACCAGAAACAAACATAAATAATTCAATACGTGTAAATCATTTAAATAGCGAAGAAAAATACGAAATTTTAAAGTTATGCAATAAATTTAAAGACATTTTTTATATTGAAAATACCAAATTAACTTTTACAAACCAGGTCAAACACGAAATAAAAACATCTGACGAAGTACCTGTCCATACAAAATCATACCGGTTCCCATTTGTGCATAAACCGGAAGTACAAAAACAAATATCTAAAATGTTAGATGACGGAATAATTAGACCCTCAGCATCACCTTGGTCTAGCCCAATTTGGATAGTCCCAAAAAAATTAGACGCTAGCGGTAAACAAAAATGGCGAATAGTCGTCGACTACCGAAAATTAAATGAAAAAAACAATCGATGATAGGTATCCTATACCAAATATCGATGACATTTTAGACAAACTAGGTGAATGTAACTAGTTTTCAACACTCGATCTTGCATCCGGTTTCCACCAGATAGAAATGCATAAAGATTCTATCCCTAAAACAGCTTTTAATGTAGAAAACGGACATTACGAATACGTTCGAATGCCATTTGGACTTAAGAACGCACCAGCTACTTTCCAAAGAGTAATGGACAATGTATTAAAAGACATACAAGGCAAAATCTGTTTAGTTTATATGGATGATATTATTATTTTCTCTACTTCATTACAAGAACATATTTCAAATTTAAAATTAGTATTTTCAAGATTAAGAGATTCAAATTTAAAAATTCAATTAGATAAGTCAGAATTTTTAACAAAAAATGTTGAGTTTTTAGGACATGTGATTACACCTGAAGGCATTAAACCAAATCTAAAAAAAATAATTGCGGTACAAAAATTTCCTATACCTAGAACAGCGAAAGAAATTAAATCTTTTCTTGGTTTAGTCGGATATTATCGTAGATTTATAAAGAACTTTGCTCATATTACTAAATCTTTAACAAAATGTTTAAAGAAAAACGAAAAAAATTATTCATACACCTGAATTCATAGAAGCTTTCGAAAAGTGCAAAACGCTTTCAACTAATGCACCTATATTACAATATCCAGACTTTTCTAAGCCATTTATACTAACAATGGATGCGTCTAGCTTGGCCATTTCCGGTATTATCAGTCAAGGCCCTATAGAACAAGATCTACCTATAGCATATGCTAGTAGAACCCTAAACCCTGCTGAACAAAACTACTCAACCATAGAACGTGAGCTATGTGCGATCGTAAATTTTTGCAAATATTATCGCCCGATACTAATCGGTAGAAAATTCACTATCGTGACAGACCATAAACCACTTCAATGGCTTTTTAATATGAAAGAACCAAATTCGCGCTTAGTTCGTTGGAGATTGAAGCTTGAAGAATACGACTATAATATAGTTTATAAAAAAAGGTAAAAACAACACCAACGCCGACGCTTTATCTCGTATAGAAATTAATGCACTAGAAAATGATTCAATTATCGCAAACGCTGACGATTTAGATCAAAATAAAATTAACAACGATTTTTTGGAAAATCCTATAGATAATAGTCCCCTTGATCTATATACAGATATCCCAGACTTTAACCCTGCCGATATCGTACCTTTAGTAAATCAAACATCACCTAAAATTAATGTTATCCAAAATATTGTATTAAAGCAACCTGACAATGACAATGGACAATACAGCGATAATGAAACTGTACATTCAGCTACAGAAAATCCTATTTTAGAAATAAGAATATCAGAAAGACCCCTAAATTATTATAAAAATCAAGTAATTTTCTTTGTAACAAATAATGTAACTAGAATAATTACACAAAGAACAAAATTATATAATAATGAAAAAAACTAAGCTTTATATAACTTTGCCATCAGATAATTTAGAAAAACATCTAACCAGTCATAAAAGAATTTCTTGCACCTAAAACATTACATGCACCACATTTTAGAACTAAATCAAAAGAAATAATAATCAACATTATTCAAAATTATTTTAAAAACTCCAGTTTGAAACTTGTCGAATGCCCCAATATTTTGCGAGATGTAGAAAAAAAAGGATGATCAGCTAGAAAAAATAAAATACCACCACGAAGGAAAAACAACACATAAAGGTATAAACGAAACGGTAAAATCAATTTTAAAATCTTATATTGGCCAGATATTAATAACGATGTAACAAATTATATAAATACTTGCGAAATATGTCAAAAAACAAAATACGAAAGACACCCACATGTTTTAAAATTTAAACCCACTCCCATTGGTACATATCCATTTGAACATATTTATATTGATACGTTTAAAGTTAAAAACCAACCGTTTTTGACTATTTTAGATAGTTTTTCTCGTTTTGCTCAAGCATATGCATCAACAGTTAATGCAGTTGATATATTAGATAACTTGCTAACATTTATTTCACACTTTGCCTTACCAAAAATAATTACGTGTGATCAAGGCCCTGAATTCAAAAATTTGTTAATGGAACAATTTTGTACGAAACATAAAATAACTATTCATTATACAACAGCGTACAACCCAAATAGTAATAGTCCAGTAGAACGTTTTCATTCTACATTACTGGAACAATTAAGAGCGTTAAATTTGGAAGAACCAAATAAAAATATAAAAACTTTAGTAAAATAGGCACGCATTGGTTATAATAATACAATCCACTCTGTAACAAAGTTTACACCATTTCAAATAACTAAAGGCAATGAAAATCTAACAGACCCTTTCGACCTTTCAGACGAACAAATTGTAAATGATTATCTCGATAAACATGTAGATAATATTAAAACCCTAAATAAAATTGTACATTGTAATGATAAAGCAAAACAAAATTTAGAAAATATTAATTCTGATAGACAAGATCCACGTCCAATTCATGTAGAACGCCCTGTATATCTACAAGCTGATCCTAAAAATAAAATTCTACCTAAGTATAAACAAATAACAGTAGTAGCCGATTTAGACAATAAAGTACAGACATCAACTAGCCGTACTTATCACAAAGCAAAAATAAAACTAGAAAGAAAATAATCAAATTCAATTACAGGAAAACGTTGACAAAATAAGGGTAATGAACTAATAAATAAAATAAATAAACTTCAAAGTATTAACGAAATTTGGGAGCTATTTAGTTCGATCAATTTAATAGCTTTAACTTGTCATACTGTAAATGAAATTTTAGATAACTTAGAAAACACAATTATGTTTGTACAGTTAAATATTTTACACCCATCTATAATACCGATGGATAATCTAAAAATATCAACAAAAGATATTCAGAAAAATTTGCCAAATTTTAATAATATGCAATCTTATTACAAAATTGCTAGTACACAGTAATTCTATAAAGAAAGTAAAATTATAATAGCAATCTATTTTCCATTAGTAGAAAAAGAAAATATGATTATTTTAAACTTTTCCCTATCCCTAAAGAGAACCAAATTATAATACCAAGAAAAACCTTTCCTATTAATCAGCCCTCTGAAAGAATATTTCATGAACGACGAATGTCCTGAAATAGAAGCTACCAGAAGATACTAGAATACCAAAAATTCAAATTCCTAATTCATCACACAAGCAGACAGAAAGACTGCACCTACAAGAAATTAAATTGGATAAAATTTCTGAAATACAAACAACCTATAATAAAATGAAAATTAGACCACTAAAACATGAAGAAAACGAATCTAGCCTAAATATTATTCTGATAACTATTGTTTTCTTAATTGTTGTTATGATTATACGATACTTTATATTTCAATACAGAAGTACCATATTCAAGTGCACCAACCCTACTGAAAGTATGGTAGAGGAAACGACCCCAGATCCGGCGTCAACAAGGATTCCACCCTTATTTCCGATCTAAGAAGGGAGGAGTAATATCATTGTAATGAATGCCTATTTATCAGCACTTGCTGTGCTAGCTAAATTGTTATTATATATACCCTTGTATTCTAAATTAAGACTCAGTTACTATCATTCCTCTCCTGTCGCTTAACGAATTACTTCAGTCTATTTGTGTTTACTTTAACTTGTGTTTTTTATAATAAAATAAAATTTTTTAAAAACCAAGTTCGAGTTTCAAGATATTTAATTCGCGGAGGGCGCGTCGTTCTACGTCGCGAAAGACGCAAAAAAGTCTTATGGCCGAATTCGATCCGACGCAACGTAACGGCGTGACGGCCAATATTATATAAAATTTTTTTCCTCGACAGAGGAAGATGCCTTGCAATGCGCCGAGGGTGCGCGTAGCGCACGCTTAACTTATGCACATATCAGAGGTGGATACGGAGGTTAGACTTAAAGGTTGTAATACTTGTTAAAACAATATTGGAGTGAGTACACTCAGCAAAAGGTAAGACAAAATTTGTTCAATGGTAAATATAATGAAAAAGGTGGTATAAGTAGGGAACAATACGTTATGAGGAAAATTTACAATGTTAGGCATTTAGAAACAAAATTTTCAGAAGGGGAAATGGTACGTTATTTAGCAAGACATTTTACTAATGACATACAAAATGTTATAATCACTCAAAGAATAGGAAATTTAGATGAGCTAATAGAATATCTACGGGAAATAGATGATCATAGGCAAAATTTTAACATAAATAATAATCAATCTGGTCAAAATTACAATAATCAATACAATAACAGGGGATATCAATATAAAAATAATTATAATAATGGAAATGAGTTCTATCAAAATAGAGGTAAAAATAACAGGGATTTTTATGAGAAAAAAAGACAAAGATAAATATTATAAAACAGATAATGAGAATAGGGACATGCGAAGCTATAGTGGGGGTAATGAGTATAAAAGACAGGAAAATTATAGGCCAAGGACAGATTATGCAAATCAAAATAATGAAAGAAAGCAAGTTAGATGGGGGGATAGGAGAAATTCCTATGAAAATACGCGAACAGATGAACGGAGTTCATCTGTTCGCTCAAGTAGCAAACACAAATATAAAGAAGGATAAACGGGAAAATGAATATTTGCAAGCTAATTTTGATAGGATTGAAACTACAGCACAAATAAATACCAGGACGGGAAATCAGGATTTTTAGTTAAGGAAATTTTAAACATAGATACTAGGTACGAACATGTGCGTGAGTTTATAGGAAACGAGAATGGTAAAATTTCACAAAATGTAAAAGTTAGTCAATTACCTGTAATTCAAATTAAAATAAATAATATTAAATTAAATGCACTAATTGATACGGGTTCGGAAATAAGCTTATTGGATGAAAAGGTGTATAATACACAATTGAATAAAAATAATAAATGTATAAGGATATCTAAGATTAAATTGGTTAATGCTAATGGGAAAAGTTTGCGGAATGTAATAAAATATTAAATACTACTTTTGAGATTAAAAATCAAACATTTAAAAATGATTTTGTGATTATTTCAGATATGAATTATGATGTAATACTAGGTGAAGATATTTTAACAGAGTTAAGGGCAAAAATAGACTTGGGTGATAAAATATTAATGGTTGAGGGTGAAAAAAATACCCATATTTAATATGAATAATGTGAGCAACAAACGCGCTGAAAATAATATTGCGGTAATTAATAATTCGGAAAATAATAATGCGGTAAATGGCAAACGCGCCAATGATGATGATAAAAATAATGAATTAAATGGCGAAAAAGCCAATAGTGTGAATGTGAATTGCGGTAAGCATACAGTGGTAATAAACACGTATGTTTTAAATACAAGTTTTAATAAGCCCAAAGAAATAATATTAAATTGTCAAGCCCAGTATGATAAAGTAGTACAAAATCTGTTACAAAAACATATTTCATTAATAAATTTTGAGCCAAGAGTAGCTAATGGCTATATGCATAAACTAGAAGTAGATGAAAGCAAACCTTTTAAAAGTAAAACTTATCCTATTCCATTTAAATATAAAGAAAAGGTACAAAAAGAACTAACTAATATGATAAACGCTAACATAATAGAATCAGCTAAAACTAATTATATTAATCCTATAGTCGTTGTCAAAAAGAAAGACGAAACGATACGCTTATGTTTAGATGCAAGAAATTTAAATTCCATTGATGGAATTTAATTTAATTTAAAGTTGTACCATTTGGTTCACAATCGGCATCTTCAGCACTCGTCAAGGCGATGCAAAATATAGTAGACAAGTACGATAGTTTTGTATTCATTGTATCGATGATATACTCTGAAACAGAAAAAAATTAAATCAAATTTTTAGATATGTAAAATATTTAGGCTACAAGATTAAAAAGAGGGTAAAATTTAAAGTAGGAGATAAAGAAGTTGTCAAACGTTTGAAAGTATCTGATTATAAGAATAATGTATGTGCAAAATTACAAACGCCATATGAGGGTCCCTATGTAATTAAAAATGTGTTAAATGAGAATACTTACGAATTAAAAACTGTGAGAATGATTGTATAAGAGGAAAGTTCCATGTGGAACTGTTATATCCTTTTCAAACAGAATCTGATGTGGATTAAATAAAATAAATATGATTGTGGTTCAGTCACCGCAATTTTTGTAAACTAACAGAAAATTTTTCATAAAATTCAAAATTTTATATTAGTTAAGTGGGGGGTAATACGATGACCAAACCACCCGCTGTATAATGTACAGGGTACACAATTAAATGAAAGGCTAGCAGTGATCCTGCACAAAAATGAAATTAAATTACAATATGTCATTGTGGCAATTCCACAATTAAATAGAAAAGCAAAAACAGGTTGAAGAACATACTGTGGCAATCCACAATATGCAAAAGCAAGATGTGGCAAATCCACATTGTATGACAACAAAATTATTAAGCCTTGCCTGATAATGTCTGTGTTCAATTTTGTTACAGGTTTCTCTTGGTGGGAGGAAGAAAAAAGGATAGTGGCAACCCCACTATGCTTAAAAGAGTTGGCAATACCACCTGGTATAAAATAAAAAAAATAAAATGAAAGGATAGTGGCAACCCTGCTATGCCTAAAAGAGGTAGCAATGCCACCTAGTGTAAAAGGAGAGGATCATTATTAAAATAAATAAATGTGACAATAAGAGTTCTATCTTGTTTCTGTTTCTTTGTTTTCAGAAAGATACTAGAGTTGAGGACGCGAGGGCGCTCCGATTGTAGAATGGCCGTGTTAGCGGACTCCCCTTTGGCTCCTCATAATGGCCAAGGCCATGACGTATTCGCTACAGGACAGCCGAGTTAGGTGGTTCCCAAGTAGAGCATGCGCGAAAGCAGAGCAACAGTCAGCAGAAGTATGTCGATAGCCGAGAACCTGAAGATATCAAAGTGTAATTAAGATAAATAAATCAAGTATGGTTAAAAAAAAATAAAAGAAAAAAAATGATGTTAAGGTAAAGTAGAAACTGTGGGAGTACTGTCTACGGCTATTTCCTTGGGGTCGAACTTTTTTATTGTAGGGAAGCTGTGTTTTAGGCAGCGCTTCAAATTTATATTCTTGAAAATGTTTGTTGATTGTTTGTGGGCGCCAGAAACACCGCCACAGAGGTTTTGGTTTGGTTATCTTACCCAAGGAGCGTCGTATACGTATTTCGAGGAGCGGATATTCTCAGGGTCGATTTTTGCGTAGTAATTCCGAGCTTCGCTCGAGAATGAGACTCTTTGTGTTCAGCGATGACGGTTTACCTGTTTTCAGCACTAGCCACTTATAGCTAGGCCCCTGGTGCTAATCCCACGACGGAGGTAGGTCCCCCGGTGGAAGTTCTGGGTAAGTTAGAGTTGAAGAACGTAGAGATGTTCTTGAGAATGCACTGAGTGTTTATTTGTGGGTCCGAGTGGTTAAAGGACGGGAAAAGGTAGTAAAGCACACCTTAGTTTATTTCCTCCCAAGCTAGAGGGCGTATTCGAATTATTTCTATTTAGTAATTGTCTGTATGAGATATGGGGTGAGCCACTCGGGGTAAACCACTAAAAGAGGTTCAATACGATGCACAATAATTAAAATGACAAGGCAGTTATGTTATGCACAAAATATTAAAGTCAAAAATTTTTATGAAAAAGTTCACTTTGAAAAAAGTTAGGCACTGATTGAAAAAGTTTAAAGTTCAAAAAATTTTGAAAAAATGTCCACTTGGAAAAATTAAAAAATTTGTCAAAAATAAAAATTTGGAAAAATATTCACTTTGTAAAATATTTTACACAGTTACAAAAATGTCTAAGTTAAAAAAATTTGAAAAAGTTATTTACTAACAAATTTTTAAACACAAGTGTAAAAGAATTTATTTCACTGAAAAGAGTTTACTTTAAAAAAGTTTACACAAATTTAAAGTTAATAAAATTGTCTGAAAAGTTAATCACTGAAAAATGTTACTGCTGAAAAATTAAATGAAACAAGCGCCTTCAAATAATTAACAAGTATATTAACAGTTTTTAAAATGTTTATGAAAATTAACAAAGTCTGCAAATGTCTGCCTGCCTAAGAAATGATGTTCCTAGCTGAAAAAAAGTTTATTACAGTTGGAGCACTGAAATTATTTTTGAACATAAAAATAATCAGCAAAGTCCTGAAGAGCGTCTGTGGAAAAGTTTATGCAGTTTTCCTGTGAATGAATGGTTCTCTTACCCCTCCAGCGTCGGAAGGTCTTGTAGGAACTTTTAATTTAGGCGAAATTATGAGTTAATTTATTTCCCGACGCGGTCGAATTTCTTTCAACTTTCGCTCGGAAAACACTGGCTAAACTTTGAAACTTGTACGTATTTCGAACTTTACGTCGTTTCGCGGTTGACCGAAGATTGTGTGAATTCTCGCACTTGAGAAATCTTCGTTGCTTGTAGTTGGTTCGCTGTGTGGGACTGGCTCGTGCACCAAAAGAATTGAAAAATTCTGATTGGCTGTAGAATGTGTAGTAATAAAGGCTTGGGCCTGAATGTTGATTGTTGAAGTTAGTGCTGAGCTTGGCTGTGTTCTTGCTAGACTAGACTTGATATAAATTAAAAGTGGTGTCTACGGTTTGGGTAATGCTCTGGGGAACGCCGACGTGTGGATTTCTCAAGGGAGCAGTTGTTCCGCGCCGTAGATTTATCAAGACTTTGCAGCCTATGTTTTAAATCGACCATCTCAGGCAGCTCGTGGTCGGGGCGCTCGCGGAGCGCAGTGTGTGGGCCCGAGATGGCGGGTTCTGGAGTGCCGTTTGTGGTAAACCCATATAATGGTGGGAACTCGTCGTCAGAGCCTGGGCGGCTGTGGTGTGTGTTGTGGAAGTCAGTGCTAGTGGTGGGAGGAGCAGTGATAGTGGTTGTGAGGCTGCCGGCCTCAGAGGCTGAGCTAGACCTCGGGTGCTCCATGACTTCTTTCTTCTCTTCAATCTTACAAGAGTCTATGCAGCTGGACCTGGAGATGCTCGGGAGAGCGCTAATACTCTCCGAGTTGAGTTGAAGGTTAGTAAATATTGGTGCCAAGGCGCTAATACCTTGACTGTTAGTGAGAGAACCTTTATATGTCCTATACAGGGCGCTAATACCCTTGTGACTTATGTGAGGATGTGTTCCTGGCATATACTTAATATTAAACTTAATATTAATAAACTGTCTATAAGTTGCACTGTGTGAGAGGGTTATAAAACGTTACTGTGGTGTTTGCAGACTTGAATAAAGTTCTACACTAGAGTCTGATTTGGTACGCTTAGTTTTTACAAGTAATAGTCTCTGGCTATGCTTGCACAAAATGTTGTTTTACTAAAATTTGACTAAGTAGCTGAAAAGCGTCGAGCCTGTGTGGCCTGGTATGAGCTTACACTATATTTAAGTTATGCTGTTCAGATCCAAGCAAGTCGCACGGCGACCCGACTTGGTGTGGAAATTAGAAAGTGCACTAAAAATGTCTCGGCTTCCGTCGCGGAGCGGCGGAGCTTAATGTATTTGGCTCGAGCTGTAAAAGTTCTAAAGTATGCTAAGAATTAAGTTAGGCTGGGCTAGAGCAAGCAAGTCGCACAGCGACCCGACTTGTCTTGTGATTTAGAAAGTCCACTAAAAAGGCTCAGCGTCCGTCGTGATGCGGCGGAGCTTATTATCTGTGGCAGAGTCTTTAACTGTTATGAAGCAATAGACACGTAAGGCGTGTGCCCACCTGGTTGTCCTGTGTCCGGCGTCGGCCTCGAGTCGCAGGGCGCGGCTGCACTAGGGAAGCGAGCGGCACAGAAGCTAAAGAAAACACCACGTCCACTTGAACAGTATATTACTTCACACACACAATGATACACAATGTTGATGTACAATAAGAACCGGCTGCCAACGTGCTTGCAGTAAGTGGTATAAAAGATTTTGTTAAAGGCTTGATGATCTGACTTGTCTAATGGACGGTCTTAGACGTATGCATACGCCGAGACTCAAAAAAAAGCAGGAAAGTAAAGCAAAGTAGAAAATTCCAAAACGTGACCCTCACGGTTCGGATGCACAAACGACAAGAAAGAGTCAAACGTGACCCTCTCGTTTTGGATGTAAAACGCACAAGAAGCGTGTGTAGGGTTGTGATTGTTATTTATATTAAAGCAAGAGGGCGGCTACGATGCCCTGTTAAGGATAAACGTCGTAACTGCAACTTTGGTGAATTTTAAGATTTTTTAACGTATCACTTCAAATCAAGTTTATCTATCTGCTTGTTAGGCTCAAATGTCGTATTTGCCTTTGAAATAGCTAGAAAAACACATTACTCAGATGTCGTAACTACAATTCCAGCCACACTGTTAATAGAAAATGTCCAAACTACATCATATTAAGCGATTGTGTCGTATCTACATTGCAGATATGACAAATTCCTTTAACACTTTGTACATACGACATTACTTCTTAACATCATAGTAAATACGACAAATCTGCTTAACAATGCTTATGGCGCGCTTTTTAACGTGTGAGTCACAAAAGTGAATAATCTAACCTGAAAATAATCAACTGATGGTTCTTGTGCTGTTATCTGTTATTATCATCCATTTATATTGTTTAAAAGTGCATTACTGTGGTTGTTTTATTGATTATTTTTAATTAAGGTGAGTATTATTTATTACTGTTGGATAAAACAATTTGTATCTTAGATGTTTATTATACAAATTCCACAACTGAGTTTTCCTTACATATGTGCAAATTCTGTTGAATGGGTTTAGTCAAGTTTAACAATAATGTTTTAGTTTTATTGATTTTGATAGTATATAAATGGTTGTTTTGTTTACACACAATGTTTATGTAAGATTACTACCCCTAGCTAAAATAACTTAAAAAATAATTTTTCTTGACTATTTTTTCTACAGTTTCACATTGTATACATTATATAGCGTGTCACATAGTTTTTGAGTTTTGAGTTTTTAAGGGGGATAGTACAATCTTGCATGCGCACCTTTCATATAAATAAATAATGTTCTCCATTCTAGATTATGGATCCTAAAAATTTGTATAGTAGTAGAACTACGCGCATGATACAACTTGCATCAAAAAACAAAGAGTTGGCCAATAAAATTAAAACATTTAAAATTACCAGTACTAGAAAACGAGCAATTAATTTAAAAAATGATGATCCGGATTTTAAGTTGACATCATCAGACTCAGATAGTTCGGAAAGAGAAACAGAAATTAAATCTAAGTCCATTAATATTATAGAAAACATAATAATAACTCCAGGAAACAATGTAAATTGTAACCTTAATAGCTCCTTCACTGCCACTTACTTTGTAACTGAATTAATTGATAATATAATTGATACTGCAATTGAGCAATCTCAAATCAGAATGGCTAATACATACACAAAAACTGGACAAATTAGAAAACGAAAAAGGTTCAACATTTCATTGGAAGATCGAAAAAAACAAAAACTAGGAGAGAAAAAAACAAAACATTCTCTTAAGACTCCATGTGGAATCAAATGTAAGAAACAATGTACCAAGATGATTTCAGAAAACCACCGTGCAGATATTAATTTACAATTTTGGAGCTTGACAGACGCAGAAAAAAAAATTATTTTAAATATGACAGAGGTCACAAACACAAAGAGAAAAGTAGCTCTAAATCCACGACGATCTATGACTAACAAATACAGGCTGAAAGATGACAAAGGTAACATACACGAAGTATGTAAAATATTTTTTTTAACTACTCTTGGGTACCCACCTAACAATGACAGAATTATCCGCAGTGCACTCACAAATTCAGGTACATCACAAATAATTGCAAAAAAAGTCGACGAGGTAGCCACACCCCTTCAAATAAAATAGACCGTGCTGTAATCATGCAGCATATAGAAACATTCAATCCAAGCATATCTCATTACCGGAGGGAACATGCTCCAAATAGGAGATATCTCCCTAGTGATATTACGATTGTTATGATGTACAATGACTTCAAGGAGAAACATCCAACTATACAATTTTCCTATTATTCGAGAGGTTGTCAGTCAAATGAATATTTCATTTGCAGTCCTCGGGCATGAGGAGTGCTTTGCATGTGAGACACACAAAAACCATAAAAAAAACACCATGATTTAAAAAATAATTATGAAGAGTGTGGTTTATGGAATAAACACATTGAAAAAGTAAACTCCGCTCGACAACAATATCAAATTGATGCTAATGGTAGTGATCCCAACACTGTAGCGTTTTCCGCGGATCTTCAAAAGGTAAAGCTTCAGTACCCTTTATCATTATTTTACATTTATCAGTAACTTGTATTTATTTTTAGGTTATTATGCTACCTCGTTGTGATATGTTCAAGGAAGTGATTTTTGTACCACGCATAATAGCATTTAATGAAAGCATTGTACCAATAGGAAAAAAGCAAAAAAAATCCCACAGCAGTAGTATGGCATGAAGCGTTATCAGGACGATCCAAAGAAGACATTATTAGTGCCTTTTATGCATTCCTATTAGATAACAGAGATGCTGAACATATTGTTTTGTGGTTGGACAATTGTTCCGCCCAAAACAAAAACAGGAGTCTTTTCAGTTTTTGTGTATATATAGTAAATACAGAAGAAGTTGCATTAAAGTCTCTTATTCTTAAATATTTTGAACCAGGACATACGTTTATGTCGGCTGATGCATTTCATCACCAAGTAGAACAGTCCCTGAGAAGAATGAAGAAAGTGTTTGATTTTGAAGATTACAAAGACGCGGTGCAAAGAGCAAATTCGTCTAAAGTTACATTGATAGAAATGAAACTTAATCAATTTTTCAAGTGGGAAGATAAGACCTCTCAATATAAATTAAGGAAGATAAATCCGAGACCATATTTAAGCGAAATGGTGCAGGTTATATTTGAACGTGGAAAGCACACTTTGTCCTACAAACGCAAATTTAATCAGGAAGATACTACGACAGAAATAAACTTTTTGCAAGCACAACATATGAAGAACTCTAATATTATTGCGAAGCCAAACTGTAAAACGGAATATCGCAGCATAAGTCAAGAAAGGAAGGATACTTTATTAAGCAGACTTAGTGGTATTATTCCAATTAACAGGTTAAATTTTTGGAAAGATTTACCTGTATCAACACAACCTGTTGGAGATGACGATAATCAATTTTAGAAAAAATGCTATCATAATTATTTACTTTATTTGAAATGTTCTTAAGTTAGAGGTATAAGTTTTTTATACTTACGTAGGTATATACATACGTTAAGACCGTTAGACATGTTATTTTATATTAGAAATATATTACTGCAAAAGATTGATTTTATTTATTTAACTGGTATTATTTAACGCTTACGACGTACGACCTTAATAGATTATTTCTCTTTATATTAATCTTTGTTAGGCATATTTGTCGTAACTAACAAAACTCTCCTTTAGAATTTGAAATTGTTAAAAACAAATGCATAATGAAATTCAGCAACCGAAAATATGTATAGTCCAATACTTTCAATATGAAAAACAAAAATACTTAAGATGGCACAATTCTAATTAGTATTCCTTCGATTGCTCAAAAGTTACTAATATGTATATACGACGTTTATCCTTAACAGGGCAGTACGCCTCTTTTCGGAGCTCTGGCCAATCAGAGGCGAGCCCATTTGGTATAGTTGAAGACACCCCCGGGGCTGGAAGTCGCGAGTCCGGGAGCGGTGCTGTGGCAGAATTTTGAAAAATTTTCTAAGTGTAAAATTGACTGAATTACTGCAAGCGACTGGAATCGCGGCTAAGTGATACAGTGTTGTATGGTGATACAAGAAAGAAAACCCATTTAAGTATTAAATGGTGGTTTAAATATGTGAGAATCTCTTAAGCAGATTTGAACTTAAATATTTGAACCTTAAGTTAATGTATTTCGCTTAAGATATGTCATGTGCTGAATGCATAAGGCATTTTACTTAAAATGTGCATTGACAGTAATGGCAAAATCTGTGTGTTTGCGTTACATGTTCGCGGAGGGCTTCAGGTATCTTCACCTCGCTTGAGAGAGGCTAGGTTACCCTATAGGATGAGATGCATCTCCGTCCTAGCGGAATTGTTGGCCCCTGCTTGAGCCATGAGGCAGGGGGTGGCCCATCTCATGGCGGGACATGGCTGCGGTCGACTTTCGTTGCGTTGTCGGGGTGCAGAATTATGGTAGGCTGATGAGTTGCCATGAGCGCGAGTCAGCGCGAATGATGTTAAAATGTGGTGGTGATTGCCCCGGGCTGTGTGGCCGGGGTGATCCGTGGTTTGGTGTGTGGATCGGTGTTGGGCTGCATGTGGATGCATGGTTGTGTGTATGGCGGAATGTGTGGGAATGAATGAAACCAGCCCCTCCCAGTTTGAGGGAAGAGAAGTCTCTAGAGAAAAGGTGGAGAAAAGTCTCCAGGAGAGATGACGTAGCCAAATGACAGAGCATTTGGCATGTCCGATTTGTTATGGGGCTGGTGTGCGAGTGGTGGCTAGCAGACCGCGGCTGATGGGCGCCGCGGCGCTAGCCTGAATGTGAGGGAATTGTTGTATTCTGTGGCTGAGTGGCATAGGCTCGTCGAGAGCGGAGCTGCGACAGAATGAATCTGGTGCGAAAGTTGGGTGTAAGAATGCCAAGACAGGGTGATAATGTATGTGGGCGATTTCATTGTCCTACTGGACAAGGAAGTCGTGGGGCAGATGTCGAGTGGCTCGTGGCTCTCTCAGAGCAGAGCTGCGGCAAACAAGGGTCCCTGTCTTGTTGTGGAGGCTTGGCCCTGATGTGTTTAGGGCCAGAGACCAGTAATAGGTTGAGGGCCCAGGATCGGCCTGGGGTCCTAGTGGTCGTCGTCTTCTGGTAGGTCTTCTATGGTGACTCTGTTTGTGCGAGCAGTGGCGGGTCGCACAGGGACAGTTGGTAGGTCATCGTCGGTTTCGGACTCGGCGTCTGTGTCTGGTTGCGGAATCGGTCTCGGTCCAATATCATCATCGGGTACTTCTGCATTTGGTTGGTCAAGCATTGGGTCAGGTGCTGGCCTGATGTCGTCGACGTGAATTTGGTATTGCACGCCGTTTCTGTCTATCTCATAGACATTGTCGCCGAAGACGGCGGCAACTGTATGAGGACCTGTCCAGGTCGGGCAGAAGGCTGTGGATGTTCCTGGGAATTGTCTGACTAGCACTTGCTCTCCTCTTCTGAAGTGCACAGGGGCGTCTCGTGGTTCTGGGTATAGTTTTCTTTCGAAAATGATTTGTAGTCTGTGTGCTTGTTCGATGCGAGCTTCGCGATCTCTGGCATCGTTGTGGACTGGCTGTTGGTTAACCGGGTGATTCCACTCACCTGGTTTGACTAGCTGGGCTTCTAGAAATGCTTGGCTAGGTGACATGCCAGTGGCGGCGTTTTTTCGGCTGTGTAGGTTAAATGTGATTTCATGTAGTTTTTCGTCCCATCTGTCTATGGGTTGGTCTTGGTTCTGGATTCGTAGGGCTTTTTTGATCTCCTGGTTGCGCCTTTCCACAGGATTCGCCCCTTGATGGTAAATGGGTGTCGTGTATTCGCTGATGTTATGTCTTCTGAGATAACGTTGCCAGCTTAGGCTGCGGAACTGGGTTGCGTTGTCGGTGATGATTTTTTCTGGATATCCCCACCGACTGAAGGTGTTGGTGAGAAATCTGAGTATGGCGTTCATGTCAGCGGCTGGACTGGCTTGGATTTCCACCCACTTTGAAAATGTGTCTGTGCAGACGAGGAGGTAACGGTTTTTTTCTTTTGATGTCGGGTATGGGCCCATTGCGTCAAAAGACACGACCTGCCATGGCCGCGTTGGTGGTCTCGGGTGTAGCGGTGCGTGCGGCTGCATGGGTTTTTATTTATTTTGTCATGGCTGGCCAGTAGTACAGTCTTCTTACTGCGTCTATGGTTTCGTCCCTTCCGGGGTGTCCTATTTTGTCATTGTATTCGTGAATTACTCTGGGCCAAAATTCTAGTGGGACCACCAGAGCCATTCTGTTGTCTTTTGTGTACCAAATGAGGTTATCTTGTACGGTGTAGTCGTTTTTAGTGTTCTTTGCCAGGGTTCTGTTGGTTCGTCTTGTCCGTTGTGTAGCCGGTACCATCTTGCTCTGGTGGCTTGGTATTCTACACTGTTTTCCTGGGCTTGTTTGATTTGGTCGTATAGTGGTGCTGGTTCGTTGTCTTCTATGTCTAGCTATGCGGCTGTGAGCGTGGTTGGTTGAATGAATGCCAGAGGAACTCGGCGTTGTTGTTGGGGGTCGTGTGGCTGGTCATGCCTCCCCTCTGGGTTGTAGGTAGCCACCGTGTGTGGTGGGGCTAGCCTTTCCTCCGCAACATCGTCAGGTTGCAGTGTGGGTCCACTTGGATGTCTGGATAGGTAGTCTGGTAATTGGTTTCGTTTTCCTGGGCAGTGGCGCACTTCGAAAGTGTATTCTTGAAGAAGTAGTGCCCATCTTGTTAGTTTTGCTCTGTCGTCTTTGTATTTGTTTAGCCATGTGAGTGCTCGGCTGTCCGTGACCAGCGTGAATGGTCTGTCACCTAGGGCAGCTCTGTAGCGCTTGCATGCCCAGACTACGCAGAGAACTTCCTGTTCATTGCAGTGGTAGCGTCGTTCTGTCTTGCTGAATTTGGCGCTGGAGCATGAGATAATTCGGCGCTCGCCTTCTGGTGTTTCTTGCCAAAGTACTGCTCCCATGCCGTGCATACTGGCATCTGTTTGCAGTACGAATGGTAGGTCTGGGTCTGGTCGGTGTAGTGTTAAAGGTTGTGATAGGGCGTTTTTGAGTTGTTCGAAAGCTGTTTCTGCCTCCGTAGTCCAGCGAAAGTGCTTCTTGCCCACTAGGTCTGTCAGTGGGGCTGCTATGGCGGCGAAGTCGGGCACGTACTCTCGGAGTTAGTTCGCTGTGCCTAGGACGCTTTGTAGCTCTCTCATGGTGCAGGGTTTTGGAAAGTCTCTGATTTGCAGTACGTGTTTCTCCTGCGGCTTGATATTTTGAGCTATCACTCGATGGACAAGGTAATCAAGGGCTTCCGCGCCAAAGTGGCACTTCTCGAGTGAGCAACGTAGCGCGTGGGTGCGTAGGCGCTCCAGGACTGGTCGTAAGTGATGCTGGTGTTCTTGGTGTGTCATGGAGTAGATTATAATGTCATCTAGATAGACCTTGACAAATCGGTCTATGTAGCCTGCCAGTACTTCAGTCATAAGTTTCTGGAAAGTCGATGGGGCACATTTCAGGCCAAATGGCATGACCAAAAATTCGTAAGTCGCCCCGTGAGGTGCGCTGAAGGCTGTGTATGGAATGCTGCTCTCATCCACTGGGACTTGCCAGTATCCACTGCGCAGGTCCAATGAAGTGAAAACTGTGGCTGGCCCTAGCTCTTGTAAGGTTTCTCGGATCGCCGGCAGTTGAGCGACCTCGTCCTCTGTCTGTGAGTCGAGCTGCCTGTAGTCGATGCAAAATCGTGACTTGCCGTCTTTTTTCTGCACAATTACTGTGGGTGAGCAGAAGGCTGAGTGGCTTCTGCGTATGACGCCGGCAGCTAACATCTTGCTAATTTCTTCGTGGATAATCGCCTTCTTGGCTGGCGAGTATTGGTAGCGTCGAATCTTAAAAGGCCTTGTGTCTTTTAAGCGGATCACATGCGTGGTAAGTCGTGTCGTGGGCTGACTGAGCCTCTCGTGTAAGACGTCGGGGAACTCGTTGAGGACGGCCTCGTAGCTGTCGCAGAGTTCTGCTGAGACGTTGTCCTCTGTTAGTTTGACAGGTGGGGCATATTCGATGAAGTCTCTGTGTGAGTGCCAATATGCAGATTGCCTATATGTTGTGCCGAAGTATACACAGTTGTACTGAAAATCGAGGGTGGCTTGCTCGGCCAGCATCCATTCCTGTCCAAGGATAAGGTGCTCTGCCATTTCCTCCATGACATATCCCTGTATATTCGTACGTTGAACGTTGATGTATATTCGCTGTTCTACTGGGCCGCACGCGTAGACTCTTTGTCCACTAACCAGGCAGACAATCTTGTATTCGTTGGGGACGTCGTGTCCTTGTAGTAGGTTTGGATGGATGAAAGACTTGCTGGCGCTTGTGTCCAACAAAGCCCAGACTTGTTGTCCATTGATTTGTACTTGTAGGCGAGGCAGTGAGGGTGGCAGCTCTTCCACCCCCACTGGTTGGTCGATTTGGTTCAATCTAGGTCGTCCGAGGTGTGTTGTATCGCGGGCCGCGTTGGCGCAGCCCTCCGGGAGTTTTCCGGTGGTGCAGTGCTTGTTCTTGTTAAGTTTGTTCTTGTTTCTGTTATTTGTTGATTGTGTAAATTTTGTTGATTTCCTACCCCTTGGTTGGGGTTGTTCTGGTGGTGGCAAGGCTAGCAGGTTGTTGTCTGTATTGGCCGTCCGTTGTCTGAGCGTACAATCTCTGTGGAAGTGCATAGCACCGCAAAACCTGCAGGGATACGGCGGTGTTCGTGGTTGCGACGAGACTGTGTCAGTTTGGCTGGCATTTCTGTTCTCGCCCGCATAAGTGGCACCTCGGCTATTCTCCGCTCGGGGCCCACTCCGGCTGGCTGGGTTGACGACGCTCTCCTGTGAGCTGGTCGCGCCTCGGCCGGCGGACGTCGTTGCTGGTCTGGTGGTGGTCATCTTCGCCGTCTGCTGTTCTCGCAGGTCGGCTTTGATGGCTGTGGCGAGTTGTGTTAGCTGGTCGATGCTGTGTATTATAGCACCTCGTAGATTTATTCTGATTTCTGCAGAGAGGAGCTCCCTGACTTGTTGGGTGATGATGTTTTCGTCTAGGCCTAGTGCTAGACGTCGAAATAGTGAGAGTTTTTGTGCGATAAAAACGGCGGTGTCCTTGCCGTTTCGTTGTTTTTCGCCATAAAGTCTTGCATGTAGTTGGCTTACTAGGGCTAAGTTGTTGTACTTGTCCAGCAAGCGTTGACAAAATGATGGGTAGTCTAGTCTGAGTCTTCTGTCATTTTCGAACCAGGTGCTGGCCGAGCCACGAAGTTGAGCTGAGGCGATGCTTGTCCTTTCTGTTGGTTCAATGTTTTCTTTGTGGAAATATTGTTCTAGCTCTTCGAGGAAGAGGTGCGGGTCCTCCCAGTCTGTTCCTCCATATGTAGCTGTGAGTCTTGTTGTTTTCGATGTCGGTGTCGTGCGTAGTGCGATGGTAAGGTCTTGGAGCGTTCTTTGCAAAAGTTTAGCCATGCTCTCCTCCACAGTGGGGCGAGCTGTGACGGCGGTCGCTGTAGGTATTCTTTCTTGGTGTTGTTTGTTTTTGGATCTTTATCGTTGGACGCCACGAGGTTTGCTGCTGCGAGGAACCTCGAAAGAGGTGAGATTGGGTAGCGGGGCCGGTGACCTCCGTCGTGTCTAGGTCGGGTGCGGGTCCTGTTCGTCCTCTAGGCTCTTCTTCGTATTGAATCGATAACGTAGAGGCGCCATAACAACGGTGTTGGTGGTGCTCTGGGGAACGCCTAAGTGTGGATTCCTCAAGGGAGCAGTTGTTCCAGGCCGTAGCTCCGTCAAGACTTTGCAGCCGATGATGCAAATCGACCATCTCAGGCAGGTCGTGGTCGCGGCGCTCGCGGAGCGCAGTGCGTGAGCCCGAGATGGCGAGTTCTGGTGTTCCGGTCGTGGTAAACCCGTATAATGGTGGGTAATCGTCGTCAGAGCCTTGGTGGCTGTACTGTACGTCGGGGAAGACAGCGCTAGTGGTGGGAGGAGCAGTGATTGTGGTTGTGAGGCTGCCAGCTCTAGAAGCTGAGTTAGGCCTCGGGTCCTCCATTACTTCTTTCTTACAAGAGTCTGTGTGAAGGGTCTTGGAGATGCTCGGGAGAGCGCTAATACTCCCCGAGGTGAGATGAAGGTTAGTAAAATGAGATGTCAAGGCGCTAATATCTTGACTGTTAGTAAGGGAGCGTATGTATGTCCTATACAGGGCGCTAATACCCTGGTGGCTTATGTGAGGATTTGTTCCTGGCATATTAAACTTAATATTAATAAAGTGTCTATAAGTTGTACTGTATGGAAAGGGTAGAATACGCTATTGTGGTGTGTGCAGACTTGAATAAAGCAATACACTATAGTCTAATTTGGTTCACTTAGTTTTTACAAGTAATAGTCTCTGGCTATGCTTGCACAAATATTAAGATTTACTAAAATTTGACTAAGTCGATGAAAGGCGTCGAGCCTGTGTGGCGTGGTATGAGTTTACACTATATTTAAGTTATGCTGGTTAGATCCAAGCAAGTCGCGCAGCGACCCGACTTGGTGTGGAAATTAGAAAATGCACTAAAAATGTCTCAGCTTCCGTCGCGGAGCGGCGGAGCTTAATGTCTTTGGCTCGAGCTGTAAAAGTTCTAAAGTATGCTAGAAATTGAGTTAGGCTGGGATAGAGCAAGCAAAAAGGATGAGCAGCATCCGTCGTAAGCGGTGGAGCTTAATGTCTTTGGTATAGCTACAGTAGTTATAAAGTAAGCTAGAAACTGAGTTAGGATGATGGAGAGCAAGCAAGTCGCGCAGCGACCCGACTTCTCTTGTGTTTTAGAAAGTCCACTAAAAAAAGGCTCAGCGTCCGTCGTGATGGGGCGAAGCTCAATGTCTCTGGCAGAGTCTTTACTATTACAAAGCAATACACACTGTAAACGTGCGCTCACCTAGTTGTCCTGGGTCCGGCGTCGGCCTCGAGTCGCAAGGCGCGGCTGCACTAGGGAAGCGAGCGGCACAGGAGCTGAAGGAAACACTACGTTCACTTTGAACAATATATTGCACACACAGTAAAATGATACACAATTAATAATGCACAGCAAGGAGCCGGGGTCCAGCGTGCTTGCAGTAACGATAGAAAGAATTAGTTAAAAGACTTGAGAACTTATGGCACTGGTTGATCATGCAGCAGTCTTAGACGTTTTCATACGCCGAGACGCAATTTTAAGACAGAAAGCAGAAAAGTTAGAAAAGTCCCAAACGTGACCCTCATGATTTGAGTATGAAATTGCCAAGAAGCGTTTGTACAGTTTCGCTTAGTATTTATAGTAACATGAGAGGGCGGCTATGCCTCTTCTCAGACCTCTAGCCAATCAGAGGCGAGCCCGTTTTATATAACCGAAGACACTCCCGGGGTTGGAAGTCACGAATTCCGGAAGCGGTGCTGTGATAGAATTTGGAAAAAAATTCTAACTGTAAATTTTTTACTAAGTTACTGCAAGCGACTGGAATCGTGGCTAAGTGATATAGTGTTGTATTGTGATACAAAGCAAAACCCACTTATGTGTTAAATGGGGCATTAATGGTGGTTTGAATAATAATAATAATAATAATAATAATAATAATAATAATAATAATAAGGGGTCGAGAAAGCCAAGCGGCGTGTACAGAATATCGAGGGCAAGATACAGTCGGCCAGACAACACGCTTCTCGGATCCAGAGTGTGGTGGAATATAAGACAACTGGTAGAGTTTTTACTCCCAGAATCCGGCGCATAGCAGCCGGATTAAGACGTCAACACCATACTCTAAATCTGACAGTGATGCTTACCATCAAGCAGCACTGTCTAGATAGGATCCGAGCACTCATGGCGATAAAGAAAACATTGAGGAGGCGGGTGAGGAGTATGGAACAAAACAATTTGTTCCGTACGAATCCTTCCCGCCTCTTTCAAGAGCCACAGCGTGTTGTCGAGAATCCGCCGACTGTAGAAGATGTCGAAACCTTCTGGAAGGGAATCTACGAAACGCCGCGTCCATTCAATAGCGACACTCCATCAATTGCACACTTCGAGGCTCTGTGTCACAGACATCTTGAAGAGCCAGAAGAAGTGTGCCCGGCAATCAGTACGGAGGAAGTCCAACAAGCACTTGTTGGTACCAAGAACTTCGCTGCCCCGGGCCCAGACGGCATTAACAACTGGTGGTGGAAGAAATTTCCTTCCACTCACCGCCGTCTGGCGCGAGTTTTCAACTCATGGTTGAACGAGGGGCAGCAGATTCCGGACTGGTTCGTCGAGGGACGTACTGTGCTAATCCCCAAAAAGGGGGATCTTTCCGACCCGAGGAATTATAGGCCGATCACATGCCTTAACTCCTGCTACAAGATATTTACACGTATCTTGTATGCTAGGACGCTGAGGTCTGTTGATCCGGTCTTCCAGCAGATACACGAACAGCGTGGTGCCAAGAAGGGCATGGCAGGTTGCAAGGACAGCCTGCTGATAGACCGCTGTATTACACAGGATTCTGTGCAATACAAGCGGAATCTATCGATGGCCTGGATTGATTACCGCAAGGCATTTGATACAACATCGCATGAGCTATTGTTGTACTTGCTCGAATGTCTTGCGGTACCAGCACCACTAGTGAGATGCATAGAACAGCTGCTGCCGCTCTGGAAGACCCGCTTCACCATAATATCAGGTGCACAGCGGGTCACGACAGGGCAGGTGGCATTTAGGAGAGGAGTTTTCCAGGGTGACTCCCTGAGTCCTCTCCTCTTCTGCATCTCACTGCTGCCGTTGTCTGTTGGGCTCCGCCAAACCCGCGGATATCAATGTGGGCCACCCAGCGACCGGAGGCATAAGGTCACCCATCTATTTTATATGGATGACCTTAAACTTTATGCCTCCGGAGAGCGCGAATTACAAAACGCTCTTAGGGTGGTCGAAGAATATACGCGGGCAATTGGTATGGAGTTCGGGTTGGACAAATGTGCAGTCGTCCACCTCAAGAGAGGACGATGCGGGGAATTCCCTGAAGATGCGCAGCTCGCAGACGGAAGCATCCTAAGACATCTGGATGCCGGAGAGACCTATACATACCTGGGTGTGCAACAAAGGCACATCCAGGATGTAACACAAATAAAGGAATCTCTCCGCGGCAAGTACAGACACCGCCTCCGAAAGATTTGGTCTTCCGAACTTTCGGGGAAGAACAAGGTGTCTGCAACTAATATGCTTGCCGTTCCGATTCTGCTCTACTCCTTCGGAGTAGTAAAGTGGAGGGTAGATGAGCTGCGTCAATTAGACAGAGATACCCGCAAGATGATGAATATTCACAGAAGTATTCATCCTAGATCGTCCGTTCCTCGTGTGTACCTCCCACGTCAACGGGGGGGGCCGAGGACTCTTGAGCCTGGAGTGTACGCATGGCAGAGTAGTACTGAGTATGGCATGTAACATACTCAGGAGCTCAGATCCCCTCTTGCGGTTCGTAAAACATCACGAAACTGTAGGAGTGGGAGCAGGATTATTTAAGGCAGCAAAAAGAGCCGCAGATGAACTCGGTCTCGCATTTGACATCAGGCGAGGAGGCCGGCGAGGTGCTGATGTTGAGTCAGTCACCGAACTTCAGCCAAATCGTCTGAAAGCCCGAATAAGAGCTGCCGAACAGGAAAATCTGTTTCGGCAGCACGTCGATAAACCCCAGCATGGTGTCTTCTATAAGAACATAGAAACACTGGGTTTATCGACCAGGCTGACCTTCGCCTTTCTAAGGTCAGCAGGGCTTAAGTCGGAGACCGAGGGATTCATTATGGCCTGCCAAGATGGTGTTATCAACACCTTGGTCTACCGTAGCCGCGTGTGGCGTGTAGAGGTTCCTGATATCAACTGCAGGACCTGCCATCAGGCGCCGGAATCGCTCATGCATTTACTTTCTGCATGCCCCATATATGCGATTTCGGCCTACATCCACCGACATAACGCGGCCTTACGAGTGCTATACTACCATCTAAGGCACTCGTACGGGGTAGACCAGACACCAGTGCTGCCTTACGTCCCCGGAGATATTGAGTCCGTTGTCGAGAACGAGAAATGCCGGATTTACTGGAACTACTCGTTCCCGACTGTCAGGCTAATCCAAGCCAACAAGCCTGACATAGTCCTCCTCGACCATCAACTCAAGGTGATGTATGTTATCGAGTTCTCGGCACCTGCGGAGAAAAACATCACCTTGAAGGAGGAGGAGAAACGGACCAAATATCGCGATCTCCGGTACGAGCTCCAAGTGCTGTACCCAGGCTACTCGGTCAAAATGGTCGTCCTTATTATCGGTGTACTCGGAGGGATAAAGCCTACGCTGCTCTCGGAACTGAAGATCATACCGGCCTGCCGAAAACCAGCCGAGTGGCTGGCAGGTCAAATGCAGAAGGCGGTCATTCTGGGTTCTCTCCGTCTGCTTAGGGCACACGATTCTGGTATCTACAGTCACTAACCCTGCGGGATGTGGGGAGTGGCTGTAGTTGTTGCGCCGGCGCGACTCCCGTGAGGCGTCGGAGGCCACGGGAGGACTGACCGGCATCGGGAAACCGAAAAAAAAAAAAAAAAAAAAAAAAAAAAAAATAATAATAAGGTGGACCGTTAGGACCGTCCTTACCGGACGGTCCTAACGATGATGACAATGCGATTGTACATGGACGCTTTAAGTGGACGAGGGAACTTCGGGATGACTTACTGACCTGCCGCGAGAGTAGCGAACCTGAGCGAAGGGGATACATGGCGCGATTGCATGCACTTTGGTGCGAAATGCATCCAGAACATCGCGCCTTCTCTCAACAACATCTGAGAGATCAAGTATCCTTTCTGCTCAGGACAGGTTATGTAAGGGCACCCCGTCAGCCGGAAGAACTGCCAGCCGCAGTCCCACCGCGGCAATTATTAGCTGATGGGGAACATCCTTTAGAGTTCACCGATGTAGACTTAAGGACGAGGGTTAGCCTTAACACCAGGGCTAACCTAAAGCCACAAGACCTAGCTAGAATGGACGAGGTCATCGATGAGGAAATTCCGGAAGATGCCGACATCTGGCAAATCAACAGTGCCGTGTACAACGCCGCGAAGCAACTCGTCCCCCGTGAGAGGTCAACCAATCACGGGGTCGAGAAAGCCAAGCGGCGTGTACAGAATATCGAGGGCAAGATACAGTCGGCCAGACAACACGCTTCTCGGATCCAGAGTGTGGTGGAATATAAGACAACTGGTAGAGTTTTTACTCCCAGAATCCGGCGCATAGCAGCCGGATTAAGACGTCAACACCATACTCTAAATCTGACAGTGATGCTTACCATCAAGCAGCACTGTCTAGATAGGATCCGAGCGCTCATGGCGATAAAGAAAACATTGAAGAGGCGGGTGAGGAGTATGGAACAAAACAATTTGTTCCGTACGAATCCTTCCCGCCTATTTCAAGAGCCACAGCGTGTTGTAGATAATCCGCCGACTGTAGAAGATGTCGAAACCTTCTGGAAGGGAATCTACGAAACGACGCGTCCATTCAATAGCGACACTCCAGCAATTGCACACTTCGAGGCTCTGTGTCACAGATATCGTGAAGAGCCAGATGAAGTGTGCCCGGCAATCAGTACGGAGGAAGTCCAGCAAGCACTTGTTGGCACCAAGAACTTCGCTGCCCCGGGCCCATACGGCATTAACAACTGGTGGTGGAAGAAATTTCCGTCCACTCACCGCCGTCTGGCGCGAGTTTTCAACTCATGGTTGAACGAGGGGCAGCAGATTCCGGACTGGTTTGTCGAGGGACGTACTGTGCTTATCCCCAAAAAGGGGGATCTTTCCGACCCGAGGAATTATAGGCCGATCACTTGCCTCAACTCCTGCTACAAGATCTACACGTATCTTGTATGCAAGGACACTGAGGTCTGTTGATCCGGTCTTCCAGCAGATACATGAACAGCGTGGTGCCAAGAAGGGCATGGCAGGTTGCAAGGACAGCCTGCTGATAGACCGCTGTATTACACAGGATTCTGTGCAATACAAGCGGAATCTATCGATGGCCTGGATTGACTACCGCAAGGCATTTGATACAACATCGCACGAGCCATTGTTGCACTTGCTCGAATGTCTTGCGGTACCAGCACCACTAGTGAGATGCATAGAACAGCTGCTGCCACTCTGGAAGACTCGCTTCACCATAACATCAGGTGCACAGCGGGTCACGACAGAGCAGGTGGCATTTAGGAGGGGAGTTTTCCAGGGCGACTCCCTGAGTCCTCTCCTCTTCTGCATCTCACTGCTACCGTTGTCTGCTGGGCTCCGCCAAACCCGCGGGTATCAATGTGGACCACCCAGCGACCGGAGGCATAAGGTCACCCATCTGTTTTATATGGATGATCTTAAACTTTATGCCTCCGGAGAGCGCGAACTACAAAACGCTCTTAGGGTGGTCGAAGAATATACGCGGGCAATTGGTATGGAGTTCGGGTTGGACAAATGTGCAGTCGTCCACCTCAAGAGAGGACGATGCGGGGAATTCTCTGAAAATGCGCAGCTCGCAGACGGAAGCATCCTAAGACATCTGGATGCCGGAGAGACCTATACATACCTGGGTGTGCAACAAAGGCACATCCAAGATGTAATACAAATAAAGGATTCTCTCCGCGGCAAGTACAGACACCGCCTCCGAAAGATTTGGTCTTCCGAACTTTCGGGGAAGAACAAGGTGTCTGCTACTAATATGCTTGCCGTTCCGATTCTGCTCTACTCCTTCGGAGTAGTAAAGTGGAGGGTAGATGAGCTGCGCCAATTAGACAGAGATACCTGCAAGATGATGAATATTCACAGAAGTATTCATCCTAGATCGTCCGTTCCTCGTGTGTACCTCCCACGTCAACGGGGGGCCGCGGACTCTTGAGCCTGGAGTGTAGACGAGGGTTAGCCTTAACACCAGGGCTAACCTAAAGCCACAAGACCTGGCTAGAATGGACGCGGTCAACGATGAGGAAATTCCGGAAGATGTAGACATCTGGCAAATCAACTGTGCCGTGTACAACGCCGCGAAGCAACTTGTCCCCCGTGAGAGGTCAACCAATCACGGGGTCGAGAAAGCCAAGCGGCGTGTACAAAAAATCGAAGGCAAGATACAGTCGGCCAGACAACACGCTTCTCGGATCCAGAGTGTGGTGGAATATAAGACGACTGGTAGAGTTTTTACTCCCAGGATCCGGCGCATAGCTGCCGGATTAAGACGTCAACACCATACTCTAAATCTGACAGTGATGCTTACCATCAAGCAGCACTGTCTAGATAGAATCCGAGCGCTCATGGCGATAAAGAAAACATTGAAGAGGCGGGTGAGGAGTATGGAACAAAACAATTTGTTCCGTACGAATCCATCCCGCCTCTTTCAAGAGCCACAGCGTGTTGTCGAGAATCCGCCGACTGTAGAAGATGTCGAAACCCTCTGGAAGGGAATCTACGAAACGACGCGTCCATTCAATAGCGACACTCCATCAATTGCACACTTCGAGGCTCTGTGTCACAGACATCTTGAAGAGCCAGAAGAAGTGTGCCCGGCAATCAGTACGGAGGAAGTCCAACAAGCACTTGTTGGTACCAAGAACTTCGCTGCCCCGGGCCCAGACGGCATTAACAACTGGTGGTGGAAGAAATTTCCTTCCACTCACCGCCGTCTGGCGTGAGTTTTCAACTCATGGTTGAACGAGGGGCAGCAGATTCCGGACTGGTTTGTCGAGGGACGTACTGTGCTTATCCCCAAAAAGGGGGATCTTTCCGACCCGAGGAATTATAGGCCGATCACTTGCCTTAACTCCTGCTACAAGATATTTACACGTATCTTGTATGCTAGGACGCTGAGGTCTGTTGATCCGGTCTTCCAGCAGATACACGAACAGCGTGGTGCCAAGAAGGGCATGGCAGGTTGCAAGGACAGCCTGCTGATAGACCGCTGTATTACACAGGATTCTGTGCAATACAAGCGGAATCTATCGATGGCCTGGATTGATTACCGCAAGGCATTTGATACAACATCACATGAGCTACTGTTGTACTTGCTCAAATGTCTTGCAGTACCAGCACCACTAGTGAGATGCATAGAACAGCTGCTGCCGCTCTGGAAGACCCGCTTCACCATAACATCAGGTGCACAGCGGGTCACGACAGAGCAGGTGGCATTTAGGAGAGGAGTTTTCCAGGGTGACTCCCTGAGTCCTCTCCTCTTCTGCATCTCACTGCTGCCGTTGTCTGTTGGGCTCCGCCAAACCCGCGGATATCAATGTATGCCACCCAGCGACCGGAGGCATAAGGTCACCCATCTATTTTATATGGATGACCTTAAACTTTATGCCTCCAGAGAGCGTGAACTACAAAACGCTCTTAGGGTGGTCGAAGAATATACGCGGGCAATTGGTATGGAGTTCGGGTTGGACACATGTGCAGTCGTCCACCTCAAGAGAGGACGATGCGGGGAATTCTCTGAAGATGCGCAGCTCGCAGACGGAAGCATCCTAAGACATCTGGATGCCGGAGAGACCTATACATACCTGGGTGTGCAACAAAGGCACATCCAAGATGTGACACAAATAAAGGATTCTCTCCGCGGCAATTACAGACACCGCCTCCGAAAGATTTGGTCTTCCGAACATTCGGGGAAGAACAAGGTGTCTGCAACTAATATGCTTGCCGTTCCGATTCTGCTCTACTCCTTCGGAGTAGTAAAGTGGAGGGTAGATGAGCTGCGCCAATTAGACAGAGATACCCGCAAGATGATGAATATTCACAGAAGTATTCATCCTAGATCGTCCGTTCCTCGTGTGTACCTCCCACGTCAACGGGGGGGCCGAGGACTCTTGAGCCTGGAGTGTAGTACTGAGTATGGCATGTAACATACTCAGGAGCTCAGATCCCCTCTTGCGGTTCGTAAAACATCACGAAACTGTAGGAGTGGGAGCAGGATTGTTCAAGGCAGCAAAAAGAGCAGCAGATGAACTCGGTCTCGCATTTGACATCAGGCGAGGAGGCCGGCGAGGTGCTGATGTTGAGTCAGTCACCGAACTTCAGCCAAATCGTCTGAAAGCCCGAATAAGAGCTGCCGAACAGGAAAATCTGTTTCGGCAGCACGTCCATAAACCCCAGCATGGTGTCTTCTATAAGAACATAGAAACACTGGGTTTATCGACCAGGCTGACCTTCGCCTTTCTAAGGTCAGCAGGGCTTAAGTCGGAGACCGAGGGATTCATTATGGCCTGCCAAGATGGTGTTATCAACACCTTGGTCTACCGTAGCCGCGTGTGGCGTGTAGAGGTTCCTGATATCAACTGCAGGACCTGCCATTGTTGTAGGACACGAGTACCGCAGCCGTTACGTAAGAGCTTAAAAAAAATTTTTTCGAAAAGAATTCATTTTGCATAATACACACTTATAGCTTCGAAAACACTGGCAATTTTACAAAGAAACTCTACGAAAAAATTAATTTTTCCAAATTTTAAAATTTTTCAGGAAATTTTCAGTTCGCCTGAAAATAGACTAATTTTCAGTGACCCAGATACGGCAGAGGTAAACAAACCCGTTTTAGAACAAAGTCAATTTTCATCGCACTTTCCAAATTTTAATTTTTCTAAACTCCATAACTCAGACCGTGATGAATATTTTTCAAAAATCTTTACACAAAATTTTAGCTAATTTTTTATACTTAATTTACAGCACAGTCAGAACGACCGGTTCATTATCATGCCGCAGGCCCTCAGCACTTTCAATAGACCATGTATACTAAAACCGCATTCACCACCGCACCTCACCTCTTGGACTCAGGCGAGGATTTTACTTATTAAAATCAACTTAAAACATTAAACTAAAAAACCATTAAAAGATTTAATTAAATAGATCATTTTAAGCCAGAGAAATTAATTAAAACATTAAAAATAAATAAATTATTTAACTTTTATTGCAGTTCATATTAGATTTTCATACAAATTAACAAATAACACACTGTAACTTCCTTATTAATTATCCGATTTTAATCAACCAAAAATAAAAATGTTCAGTAGAATCCAAGCTGTCCAAAGGTCCAAACATATGCAGGATAACAGTTAACCACAGTTTCTAAAAAAGCGCGGGAAAGGATTATCGGTATGGGTTGAGCTAGGTCATACGGGGCCCAGTTTGCTCGAGCGCTCGGACAGAAAACGGCGCTCAGACTTCCGCCAGACCCGTATTACTCTGGCAAAACCAATTTTAATTTATAGAGAGCATTCATAAGCATTCATAAAGCAGTCTGGCTAGAACACAACGACCAATCATCACACTGTATTCAGGTCCAAACCTTTATACCACCGCAACTTTAACCAATCAGAATTTTTCAATTCTTTTGGCGCTAATAGCACGTCCCACACAGCCAGCCAACGCAAATTCTACAAGATTTCTCAAGTGCGAGAATTCAATACACATTCGGACGACCGCGAAACGACGTAAACCTCGAAATACGTTCCAAAAGTTTCAAAGTTGCCTGTGTTTTCGTTGCGAAAAAGTAAAAGAAATTCTACCGCGACGGGAATAATAATTATTAATCATAATTTCGCTAATAACAAAGTTCCTACAAGACCTTCCGACGCTGGAGGGGTAAGAGACATTTTCACTGATAGGGAAACTAGCATTCCACGTTTCCAGAGACTTTCCAAGGACTTTTGCTGAATATTTTTGCTGAAAAAATAATTTCAGTGCTCCTTCTGTATAAACATTTATTTCAGTTAGGGAACCAGATACCTAGGCAGGACACCAATTTTTTTAACAAACATTGTTGATTTTCTTATGAACATTTATTATTGTGAATAGACTTTATAAATTTTACAAGGCATTGTTTAATTTGATTTTCAGTAAAAGACAATTTTCAGGAATTTTTTCAGTAACACGTAAATTTTTTCAGTCATTCGTACTTAGGTTTGAAAATTTGTCTGTTAAATATTTTAACTGTTCAGATTTTTTACCTTAGTCATATTTAACAAATTCCATAACCGCATATATACTTTGACAAATTTTAAAGCTTAAGGAAATTTGTTTTCAAGTGGACATTTTTTAATTTTTGAACTTTTCTAAAAGTAAATTCAGTGCTAAAAAACTGCCTTACACAAACATTATTGCAAAAAAAGTGAACATTGATATAAACTTTATTGACATTATTGACTTTTTAAACATTTGTGCATTGTGTAACCTCTCAAACGTGGTTTACCCGAGTGGCTCACCCCATATCTCTTACAGAAAACAAAAACTTACAAAAAGAATTCGATTATGCTATCCCTCCATCTTGGGAGGAAATAAACTTGGTGTGTTTTTATACCTTTTCCCATCCTTAGCCACTCGGACCCACACATATACAAACAAAAAACGTTAGTGCAACATTTCTACGTCCTCCACTCTTACCTCGAATTTCCACCAAGGGACCTACCTTCGTCGTGGGATTCGCACCAGGGGCCTAGCCATAAGCGGTTAGCGCCACATAGGTAACGCCATCGCTACACAAAGAGTCTCATTCTCGAGCGAAGCTCGGAATACCAACAAACAAAGAAAAAATCGACCCTGAGCAATAGCCGTTCCCCGAAAGTAAGCGACGTTGGGCTTTGGGAAAAATATTGCAGAAAGCTCTGAGGCGGCGTTTCTGGCGCCCGACTCACTTTTTACAAATTATCAATCATAAAAATTTGAAGCGCAACCTCGCCAGGGGCTTTTTCGCAATAAAAAAGATTCACCCTCAGCTCCATAGCCGTAGACATGTCGCCGAGCAACGTGGGGCAATAAGAGGCAGAAAAAAGGAAATACGAGACTCAGAAGAGAGAAAAAGAAGCCAAAAACACTCAAGTCGCTACTCAAATAAGGGTAGCACAGCAAGCTTAAGAAGAGAAGAACAGAACAATGGAACGAAGGTACGATTACGATGTGTTGGATGACACACCGATACACACGAGAAGTCATATTCGAGTAGGCCTAGAATCCACGGGTGTGGAAACGAACCCGTCAAGGGGAGCAGCGGCGATGGCGTCTCAGCGCAGGAGGGAGGACGAACCGTCGACCACGGCGACCGATCCATTCGCTCAGGAGAGCGCACGATTTGTAAACCAAACACAAATGCAGGATATGTTTCGTCAAATGGCGGAAACATTTACACAAGCACTCAGGGGAGCTACCTCTGAACGAGGACCCTCGTACTCAACAAATCCAAAACTTTCACCGACGTACCAATTCTCGGGGGCGGAACACGAGAGTGTCACAGCCTTCATATCACGAATTGAAGAACATTGCCTAAGACACAGAATAATGGATGGGGATGATAAATTAATGATCATCACCGAACAACTTCGCGGTGAAGCCAAGAAGTGGTATGAACCGTACAAATACCTAATCAGGGACTATGGAACGTTCTGCGAACGTCTTCGAGCCAAATATAACAGTGCCTCAAACTTAACCACAGCCATGGCACGATTATACGGAGAAAAGCAAGGCCTAAACGAGGGCACGGCTGTCTTTATCACAAGAAAACTGTCATTATTCAATCGTTTGGACCCGTATAAGGCAAACGAGATAAAAATTGGAATTATCATAGATCAACTTCGCCCAGAGATACGTTCTAGACTTCGGGGGCAAACCATCGTGGAGCCAGAAGAGCTTGTCACGGTGGCGAGTCAGATCGAAGCTGACCTGGAGGAGGCGAATCACCACAACGGTCGAGCTACATACCGACCACCGCAACCACAATTAACTGTTGTCCGAGGGACACAGCCACAAGCGGGCATGCAAAATGTTCCCAGGAATGAACCACGTCCTCAGACTAACCCGGCATCTCAGGCACGACAACAACCGCCTATGTCGAGGGAGAGGACAATGCCACAAACTTCGAACACAAATAACCGAACGCCACCATCACCGTGTAGGTACTGTCCAGGTGAACAATGGCACTTCCATATCGACTGTCCCAATAACCCTTATAGACAAAGTCAGGGAAACGGGCAACGAGCCGGAGCTCGCCCACAGGGACAGGGCCCGGCGATGACAACCAACAATTCACAGCAACCGCCCAACAGGCGAATCAATCAAATCATAAACCAGGAGGAACTCGGGCAAGAGCCTCAAAGAGAGGACTCGTCGATGACGACGCCCACATCAACTTAAGTACTCTGTTCAGGGAGGGTGAGCCTTACAAGGACGCCTGCACACAAACGGAGGAATACATTCCCCCCAATACAAATAAACACGGCCAGAAAAATAAATTCATTACCAAGAATAAAAATAACAATGTGGAACAAGGAGTTCACGGCGTTAATAGATAGCGGCGCAGCCCAGAACGTCGTACGGACCAGCCTTGTACCCACTTCACAAATACACAGCATACACAGCACATTTTCAATGGCATGCGGAAGAAATTCCGTGCAATCACAAGGCGAAGTGTCAACGACGTGTACACTCAAGGACACAAATTTCAACACACTTTTTCAAACAATAGACGACTTAAACGAGGAGGTCATCCTCGGAGCCCCTTTTCTTTTCCACCAGGAAGTAACGATTGACTACAGCCGCAGATGTGTGTATGTAGGCAGGGAGGGTAGGATAACTATCTTCTGGGACCAGTCAGTGGCCCGGACACAAACAAATACAAGCCTCCCGGAGAGCCTCAATATACCCGCAGATGTGGATGGACAGTTACGACCTGTGCTTCAGGAATACGCCGACTTATTTTCAGAAAACCTCTCACAAGCCACGACAGTCACCACCAAACACTCACTTGCATTAAAAACACCTACAGTCATAAACCAACGCCCGTATCCGATGTCTCCTGCCAAGAAGAAGGTACTCTACGAACAGATAGAGGAGATGTTGGCCACCGGTGTTATCGAGCCAAGCACATCTGAATATTGCTCACCACCATTACTCGTTGAGAGAGAAGGAAAGTCCCCCAGATTTTGCGTGGACTATAGGCAACTCAACGATATCACACAGGACGAGGCAAGTGTGTTGCCCAAAATACAGGAAACCTTAAAAGACTTCGGCGATGCCAAGTATTTTACCCTACTAGATTTAAAAGCCGGATATTGGCAGATACCTATGGACCCGGCCTCCAAGCATTTAACTGCGTTCACGACACCCAACGGAGCCAGTTATCAATTCAACGTCATGCCTTTCGGGCTTAAAACAGCTCCGACTACTTTTCAAAAATTAATGACCATAGACGTACTAACAGGGTACCTACATCACTTCGTCCAAGTATATCTTGATGATATAATCATATATAGTAGTACCATAGACGAGCACAAGAAGCATTTACAACTGGTGCTCGAGCGATTACGCTTACACAACTTAAAGATATCACCAGAAAAGTGCACACTGGCCGCTACTGAACTCGATTACCTTGGTTACCATATTCAAGGCACGATAACAATACCGCAAGCTAAACACCTGGAGGCGATTAGAAACTTCACGCCACCAAGCACGAAAAAGCAGCTACAAAGCTTTTTGGGAATTTTCAATTGGGTGCGCGAATACGTGCCCAACGCCGCACAAATAACTGCCCCGCTAACGAAGCTGCTGTGCAAAGACGAAAAATTTCGGTGGTCTCCAGAGTGTCAAAGGTCATTCGACACCTTAAAATATAAAATGTCACAACCGCTTCAACTACACAGGCCCGATTTTAATAAGCAATTCATACTACAAACGGACGCCTCTCTGCACGGCATCTCCGGAGTCTTGTACCAGGAGGGCGAAGCCGGAGAAAAACACATAATATCCTACGCAAGCAACACACTTACAGGGCCGGAAAAGAAATACCACATTAACGAGCTGGAATGCCTCTCAGTAGTAACGTACATAAAAAAGTACAAAATATATCTGGAAGATCGACCATTTAAATTAATCACCGACAATAGATCACTAGTATGGCTTAATAAAAACAGAGACGTCAAAACTAAGCTAACCCGGTGGTCACTTCTCTTGCAGGAGTACCAGTTCACGATACACCACTGTCCCGGCAAAGAAAATTCTTTCGCTGACTTCCTCAGCCGAAATCCTGACGAAAACGCTGACAGACCAGACCTAGAGGAGGAGCGCATGTTCGCGCCCCAAACCCCTCAAAACGTGGCTCAAGGCTTGAACGCCGTCACTCATTCAGCTCTGCTAGAAGAGGTCAAGGAAGCGCAGCATAGGTCGAGGAGGATGCGGCGGAATATACAAAGGTGGCATAATATTCACAGAGATGGTCCCGACACCGAGGATGACCAACTCTTTTATCACAACCACACTGTCGAGGATAACCAGCTTTATAGGCTAGGACAAGACCACAACACTTTATGTGTCCCCACTTTCAAACAAATAGATGTCATAAATCACTTTCATTCCGTCGAAGGAGCTGCCCATCCAGGCAGGGACGAAACACTTCGCCAAATCAAACATCGTTACCATTGGCCGAATATGTCAAGAAAAGTCGCCAAACACATAAAGGACTGTCTCATATGCAAGTCCGTGAAGGGCAGGCAAATCCAAGCAAACGCTCCGCTAAAGGCTCATCCCCCCCACGCACAAATTCGAGACTTGGAGCATCGACATCTTAGGGCCCTACACGAATGCCCGGAAAACAAACAATAAATACATAATCATGGCCACTGACATATTCACCAAGTGGACAGAAGCAAAACCCTACACAGAAGTAACAGGCAGGACCGTGGTTCAGTTCCTGGAACAGGAAGTCATCCCCAGGTTCGGCCTGCCAAGGCATATCATATCAGATAACGGCGGGCAATTCAAAGCCGCAGCCTACACGACGTGGTGCACGAGAAATAGAGTCACCATGGATTACACCGCAGCCTACCATCAAAGGGCTAACCCAGTCGAAAGAAGGGTGCAGGAGTTTAAGAAAGTCATGCGCACTCTGATGTTCCGAAAAAATCAAAACACTTGGGACGAACACATTAATAAAACTCTATTTGTCCTCCGAACTCGCAGGAACGCTTCTACCAACCAAACACCTAGTTTTCTCGTAATGGGCTACGAGTTAGCACATCCAGGTGAGTGGACGATTCCACAATACCAAAAGGAGCGCGAGGTACATCAGAGGCAAGACCCACAAGTAACACAAAATCAAGCCAGAGCACATATGGAGGATTACCAGCAGAGATATGCACCGCGCGGCGCCGTACCCAAAACAACGTTCCAAGAGGGGAACCTGGTCATGGTAAGGGTACTCCGTCCGCTGCGAGACAGATTTCTACCGGTGTGGACGGGCCCGCATCGCATAATTCGAAAAGTCTCTGACGAAATTTATGAAGTGTTCAGGAATAATCATCCAGTCGAAATCCATGTGGATAACATACGTCCAGCACCGCCTATAGCCGCCGAACCTGTGGAAGACGAGCCTTCCGATACAGATTTCAGCCCTCCAGGCTCAAGTGACTCTTCGCCATCCGAGGACTCGGATACCTCCGAAGACGACGACGACGTATCTAACACACAGGCCGAGAATCAGGGCGATTCCCCTCAGCCAGGCCAGCCATCGACATCTAAGAATCAGGGCGATTCTTCACAACCATCGACATCGAAACAAACCCATTCCCAATTTTCTCCTAAAAAATTTTCCAAGTCTCGCACAGACTTACAAACAAAATTTCCAACTTTCGAAGCCGTTTCCGTACCAGGCCAAGGTACCACTACCAAAACCGACTCCTTGCCCATCCCTGGCGCATCCGCCACATACCCACTTACTTACAAGGACGAGGGGCCCATCACAGAACGGTCCATAGGCACAAGCACTCGTGCCTTCCATCCAAGTCAGAGCGAGGGCGCTCTACCAAAATCAATCACCAAACCAACAGACAAGTCCACAACTCACGAAACCGCTACCCAGGTATACACCAACAGCCAGTCAGAGCAAGGGTGTTCTGACAAAATCCAGTACAAAAAAATCGACAGCCACTCGTTGCCAATTGCGAGTCCGCTGGTACCGTCCCCCAGGTACACCTCCCATTCACAACAGACAGTGGGAGCGCCGCCGGCGAAGCCTGAGGCGCCATCCGCCGTCATCACCACTCGAAACCGAACCCTAGGACGAAAACGAAGATCTCGAATGGTCATCCTCGAAGAAGACAACACCGCGGTGGCAACAAAGCCACACACATTGTAAAACCGATCCACCGTCCATAGTGAGGACGTTAAACGAACCGCGTGTACATAAAATAATCATATACCTTAAGTCAGGATACCCTAAGTATCCAATAATCACCTAGTTAAGCATGTTAATTATTGTTAATCACTTCCACCGTCCACAGTGAGGACGTTAAACGCCCGCGTGTAAATAAAATCATCTCATATTTTAAGTAAGATACCTTAAGTATCCAGGCCTAGTTTTAAGCACAACGAAAATATTTAAGTTTTTCATTTATTGTACATACATTTAGACAGGGACTTAATTTTGCAAAATCTTATCTTCAGTTAATGTTTTCAAGGGCTACTCCCAAATTAAATTTTTAGTTTTTCTTTTAGAGCACTAGTTTTGGTTCGTCGAATTCGACATTTTAATTTTGTATTCACAATCCGTCCAAAACAGTATTAATTTGAATTTTTTACTTTTCAGGGCAAAGGTATTCAGCAAAATTCAACTGCCCAAAACTCAGCGCTTCCAACGAGAGGGGGGTGTTGTAGGACACGAGTACCGCAGCCGTTACGTAAGAGCTTAAAAAAAATTTTTTCGAAAAGAATTCATTTTGCATAATACACACTTATAGCTTCGAAAACACTGGCAATTTTACAAAGAAACTCTACGAAAAAATTAATTTTTCCAAATTTTAAAATTTTTCAGGAAATTTTCAGTTCGCCTGAAAATAGACTAATTTTCAGTGACCCATATACGGCAGAGGTAAACAAACCCGTTTTAGAACAAAGTCAATTTTCATCGCACTTTCCAAATTTTAATTTTTCTAAACTCCATAACTCAGACCGTGATGAATATTTTTCAAAAATCTTTACACAAAATTTTAGCTAATTTTTTATACTTAATTTACAGCACAGTCAGAACGACCGGTTCATTATCATGCCGCAGGCCCTCAGCACTTTCAATAGACCATGTATACTAAAACCGCATTCACCACCGCACCTCACCTCTTGGACTCAGGCGAGGATTTTACTTATTAAAATCAACTTAAAACATTAAACTAAAAAACCATTAAAAGATTTAATTAAATAGATCATTTTAAGCCAGAGAAATTAATTAAAACATTAAAAATAAATAAATTATTTAACTTTTATTGCAGTTCATATTAGATTTTCATACAAATTAACAAATAACACACTGTAACTTCCTTATTAATTATCCGATTTTAATCAACCAAAAACAAAAATGTTCAGTAGAATCCAAGCTGTCCAAAGGTCCAAACACATGCAGGATAACAGTTAACCACAGTTTCTAAAAAAGCGCGGGAAAGGATTATCGGTATGGGTTGAGCTAGGTCATACGGGGCCCAGTTTGCTCGAGCGCTCGGACAGAAAACGGCGCTCAGACTTCCGCCAGACCCGTATTACTCTGGCAAAACCAATTTTAATTTATAGAGAGCTTCATAAGCATTCATAAAGCAGTCTGGCTAGAACACAACGACCAATCATCACACTGTATTCAGGTCCAAACCTTTATACCACCGCAACTTTAACCAATCAGAATTTTTCAATTCTTTTGGCGCTAATAGCACGTCCCACACAGCCAGCCAACGCAAATTCTACAAGATTTCTCAAGTGCGAGAATTCAATACACATTCGGACGACCGCGAAACGACGTAAACCTCGAAATACGTTCCAAAAGTTTCAAAGTTGCCTGTGTTTTCGTTGCGAAAAAGTAAAAGAAATTCTACCGCGACGGGAATAATAATTATTAATCATAATTTCGCTAATAACAAAGTTCCTACAAGACCTTCCGACGCTGGAGGGGTAAGAGACATTTTCACTGATAGGGAAACTAGCATTCCACGTTTCCAGAGACTTTCCAAGGACTTTTGCTGAATATTTTTGCTGAAAAAAATAATTTCAGTGCTCCTTCTGTATAAACATTTATTTCAGTTAGGGAACCAGATACCTAGGCAGGACACCAATTTTTTTAACAAACATTGTTGATTTTCTTATGAACATTTATTATTGTGAATAGACTTTATAAATTTTACAAGGCATTGTTTAATTTGATTTTCAGTAAAAGACAATTTTCAGGAATTTTTTTCAGTAACACGTAAATTTTTTCAGTCATTCGTACTTAGGTTTGAAAATTTGTCTGTTAAATATTTTAACTGTTCAGATTTTTTACCTTAGTCATATTTAACAAATTCCATAACCGCATATATACTTTGACAAATTTTAAAGCTTAAGGAAATTTGTTTTCAAGTGGACATTTTAATTTTTGAACTTTTCTAAAAGTAAATTCAGTGCTAAAAAACTGCCTTACACAAACATTATTGCAAAAAAGTGAACATTGATATAAACTTTATTGACATTATTGACTTTTTAAACATTTGTGCATTGTGTAACCTCTCAAACGTGGTTTACCCGAGTGGCTCACCCCATATCTCTTACAGAAAACAAAAACTTACAAAAAGAATTCGATTATGCTATCCCTCCATCTTGGGAGGAAATAAACTTGGTGTGTTTTTATACCTTTTCCCATCCTTAGCCACTCGGACCCACACATATACAAACAAAAAACGTTAGTGCAACATTTCTACGTCCTCCACTCTTACCTCGAATTTCCACCAAGGGACCTACCTTCGTCGTGGGATTCGCACCAGGGGCCTAGCCATAAGCGGTTAGCGCCACATAGGTAACGCCATCGCTACACAAAGAGTCTCATTCTCGAGCGAAGCTCGGAATACCAACAAACAAAGAAAAAATCGACCCTGAGCAATAGCCGTTCCCCGAAAGTAAGCGACGTTGGGCTTTGGGAAAAATATTGCAGAAAGCTCTGAGGCGGCGTTTCTGGCGCCCGACTCACTTTTCACAAATTATCAATCATAAAAATTTGAAGCGCAACCTCGCCAGGGGCTTTTTCGCAATAAAAAAGATTCACCCTCAGCTCCATAGCCGTAGACACCATCAGGCGCCGGAATCGCTCATGCACTTCCTTTCTGCACGCCCCCAATATGCCGTTTCGGGCCCCCCCCCCCCCCACACAAGGGGGCTGGGGGGGGGCCACACCCCCCCCCCCGGCCCGGGGGCGGGGGGGGCAGAGCCCCAGGGCCGCGCCCCCCCCCCGGGGCCGGTGGGGGTGTTTTTGTCGAGAGCGAGAAATGCCGGATTTACTGGAACTACTCGTTCCCGACTGTCAGGCTAATCCAAGCCAACAAGCCTGACATAGTTCTCCTCGACCATCAACTCAAGGTGATGTATGTTATCGAGTTCTCGGCACCTGCGGAGAAAAACATCACCTTGAAGGAGGAGGAGAAACGGACCAAATATCGCGATCTCCGGTACGAGCTCCAAGTGCTGTACCCAGGCTACTCGGTCAAAATGGTCGTCCTTATTATCGGTGTACTCGGAGGGATAAAGCCTACGCTGCTCTCGGAACTGAAGATCATACCGGCCTGCCAAAAACCAGCCGAGTGGCTGGCAGGTCAAATGCAGAAGGCGGTCATTCTGGGTTCTCTCCGTCTGCTTAGGGCACACGATTCTGGTATCTACAGTCACTAACCCTGCGGGATGTGGGGAGTGGCTGTAGTTGATGCGCCGGCGCGACTCCCGTGAGGCGTCGGAGGCCACGGGAGGACTGACCGGCATCGGGAAACCGAAAAAAAAAAAAAATAATAATAAGGGGTGCAAAGGACCGGCAACCTCCACGTTGGTGCACCCTGGACAGGCAGAGGCAACTCTGCCTGACAAATGCCGGCCGGAAGTACCAGGGCTAACCACCCTGGTACTCTTACTGCTATGGGTTCCATATAACCTAAGAAGGGCCCCTCACAATCGGCCTCAATCGGATGGAGGTCAAGGACAGATGGGAGGGGCCTTACCGGACGGTCCTAACGATGAAGGAAATGCAATTGTACATGGACGCTTTAAGTGGACGAGGGAACTTCGGGATGACTTGCTGACCTGCCGCGAGAGTAGCGAACCTGAGCGAAGGGGATACATGGCGCGATTGCATGCACTTTGGTGCGAAATGCACCCAGAGCATCGCGCCTTCTCTCAACAACATCTGAGAGATCAAGTATCCTTTCTGCTCAGGACAGGTTACGTAAGAGTGTCTACGCCGCTGGGGTTGGTGAGTGACTTTTTTTATTTCCAGTTTTTTGATTTTCCAAATTTTCAGTCCCAAAAAATTTTAAAAATCCGGGGTTGGGCGCCAGAGACTTTGGCGTTCGGAATTTCTGGAAATTAGTTTTGAAAAAGCAGCGTAGCTTCAGTGATGGGCAGGGTAGATGTTCCCAGGGTCGATTTTTGTTTGTAGAAGTGGTTTTCGGCTAGCTTCTAAGCTATGAGCACTCGTAGTAATTTACCTATTTGTTGACAACGGCCACTTATAGCCGTGCCCCTGGTGATCTCCCTCGGCGGAAGATTCAGAGTCCCTCGTAGGTAGAATATTTTAAATTTTATGTTTCTTGAGGTCACTGTGTACCGAGTGGCAAAGGAAAGGATAGGTAGTAAAACACACCAAAATTTTATTTCCTCCCAAGCTGGAGGGATTATACGTTTTCTTTCTTTTTGTAATAAATGTCTGTAAGAGATATGGGGAAGCCACTCGGGGTGAGTACACAGATAAGGATAAATAGCACAAATGTTTATATTAAAAATGTTCACAAATAGCAGATCAAAGTATATGCACAATAATATTTAAAAAATTTTCCCAGTGTCTGTTCACCAAGTTATTATTTCACTTTTTTTAAAGTTCCAAGTTACTTTTAGCACTTTGCAAAACTTTAATTTTAAAATTGTCTTTAAAGAAATGTCTATAATTTTTTCACAATGAATGTCTTTAAAAATAACTTAGAAATTTTTTTGACTTAAAAATTTTCACAATTCAGCTTTCAAAATAGTCAATTTAGCAAAAATATCACTTTCTGAATTTTTCATACAAATTTTTAATATTTACGTAAAAAATTTTATTTTTTACTGGTTCGTGATTTTTTTTTAGACACTCTGTATGATAGTTTATTACCTGAAAGTCAAATATAACACTCAAAGTTCAATAAATAATGTTTTCACACTTAACAACATATATTTACAAAGTTCGTATTATTTACATTCCATGTAGGTCATTGAACCGACCCAGTTACTGACCTAGGCTAAATATTTGGAATTCCCTATTCTGAGAGTCTTATTTATTCGATTATAAATGATTACAAATGTCTCTAGCACTGATTTTTGCAATTCAACAGCAATGTCTTTATATGTTAAAATGTTCAAAATAATTGTAAAATGTCTTTTAATAGCAAAAAATGTCTTTTCATTAAAATTCACAATGCAAATGTTCATATAGGTTTTCTTACCGATCCCTCCGTCGGAAGTTCTGCGTCTTTGGGCACTTTTATTTTAAAGCACAGACCTTATCTGCTTTCTTTTGTGCAGAATAAGTAAGGATAGGGAAAAGGGTAGTTTTTTGATCGCGACGCGGTAGAATTTTTACTACTTTCGGCAGTCGGATTCACTGTGACAGTATTTCGGTGATTGACGCTGTTTTTGTACAGCCAAATGAGTTTTTGATGGTCGAGATGAGAATTCTTTTTGAATACCCAAGTGTTCCTCTGGAGAGGTTGGGTTTAGATGGCTTTGGAATTGAAAAATTCCGATTGGTGAAAATTTTGCTGGTATATAAGCTGAACGTGTTTTTGCAAATGTTGATTGGTTGGGCTGTGTTGGACTAAGACTCGCGAGTGATATAAATTGCTTTGTCTAAGTAAATCAGGTTTGGCGGAAGTTTCAGCGCCGATTTCGCGACTGCAGCAGCGAGCGGCCGGGCCCCGTATGGCTTAGATAGATTGTTACCATTGCACGTTTCCCGCGCTTTTTTCAAAACTGTTCTCGAGGGTTTATATTAATGTAATTGGGGTGGTGGATAGTAGATCTTTCAAGCTACCGTTTGGTTTTTGATTGAATTAAATTGGTTAATTATTAACGGAGTTATTAATAGTTAAAGAGAAATTTGCGTGAAATTTACAAGTCAGGAGAGCCAAAAAATGAAATATCTTAATTAATATTAAATGTAAAAATTAATTTCTTGGTTTATTATGTGTATCTTAATGTGGGTCAATTAGCAAACGATAGTATTTGATGTTTATTAAATTATTAAACTTGAAAATTCCACTTTATTGCCAGAGGTGAGGTGAGGCGGCAGCGGGAGCATATATGTACCATGTGTGTTGAAAGCGCGACACGTGCCGTGTCGTTTGACTTTCACGTCGTCCTCTATTGATGGAATCGGATAAGGGTAAACATACAAACAACCCTACATAATCAGATTTTTGCTAAAGCCATCACGGCCTGAGTAATTAATTAAAAAAGTTTTTTATTTAAAAATCGGAAAGTACCAAAATCTGCACTTAGAAAAAATTTTGTAGTGAAAATTTGTAAAGCACCACGAAACCTGAGATTGGTGTCGCGTGAAATTTTTTTCCTACTGATATTATATGGACAAGTGAATGTTTCTTAAGTTAATATTAAGATTTTTAATTTATTTTTTAAAATTTAATTTTCGATAAAAAGTGAGTTTGAGCTAGGTCGAAAATTGTTATTATTGATTTAATTAATTAGTTATCTAGCGGAAATTAATTGCTAATAAAAATTTTGAAAAAATTTGATGACTGATTAAAATTTCCAATTTTAATTTTTGTTGGAAATTTTCTGGCAATTTTTTTGGTAAATGAAATCTTTTGAAAAATTTTCTGAAAAATTATTTTTTAAAGGACTTTGTTAATTTAGTGTAATGGTAACTTAAATAATTTATTTACTTTATCTGTCAATTAGATTATTAATGGTTTAGCACAGATTTTGATATGAATATTTTGATGGATTTATTAATTGGTCTAATCAATTTAATTATCTTTTTTGATAACAAAATTCCTACTATGCTTATGGTTGCTGGTATTTGATCGGGAAAATTTATTTAATTGTAAATAAGGTTGGGTACATCTGCTCGCCTCTGAAAGATAAGGTTATATGAGATTGAAATGTATATTTTATGTGTAGAATGGGGTTGGCTGCTAGGCGGTTATAACTGTAATAGAAATTTCATTCATGTGTGGAGAATTTTTATATTGGTGCTTTGTCACAGCGATCCTCGTGCGTCTGGTGGTAGGAAAAATTTTATATATGAGAAAAATCGAATTTTTCGAAAAAGTAAAAAAAATAAAAAATTTTAATTTGTTAAAAGTGCCCTTGGACTGGTTCTACAACAAGAGCACCCCGTCAGCTGGAAGAACTGCCAGCCGCAGTACCACCGCGGCAATTACCAGCTGATGGGGAACATCCTTTAGAGTTCACCGGTGTAGACTTAAGGACGAGGGTTAGCCTTAACACCAGGGCTAACCTAAAGCCACAAGACCTGGCTAGAATGGACGCGGTCATCGATGAGGAAATTCCGGAAGATGTAGACATCTGGCAAATCAACTGTGCCGTGTACAACGCCGCGAAGCAACTCGTCCCCCGTGAGAGGTCAACCAATCACGGGATCGAGAAAGCCAAGCGGCGTGTACAAAAAATCGAAGGCAAGATACAGTCGGCCAGACAACACGCTTCTCGGATCCAGAGTGTGGTGGAATATAAGACGTCTGGTAGAGTTTTTACTCCCAGAATCCGGCGCATAGCAGCCGGATTAAGACGTCAACACCATACTCTAAATCTGACAGTGACGCTTACCATCAAGCAGCACTGTCTAGATAGGATCCGAGCGCTCATGGCGATAAAGAAAACATTAAAGAGGCGAGTGAGGAGTATGGAACAAAACAATTTGTTCCGTACGAATCCTTCCCGCCTCTTTCAAGAGCCACAGCGTGTTGTCGACAATCCGCCGACTGTAGAAGTTGTCGAAACCTTCTGGAAGGGAATCTACGAAACGACGCGTCCATTTAATAGCGACACTCCATCAATTGCACACTTCGAGGCTCTGTGCCACAGACATCTTCAAGAGCCAGAAGAAGTGTGCCCGGCAATCAGTACGGAGGAAGTCCAACAAGCACTTGTTGGTACCAAGAACTTCGCTGCCCCGGGCCCAGACGGCATTAACAACTGGTGGTGGAAGAAATTTTCTTCCACTCACCGCCGCGCCGTCTGGCGCGAGTTTTCAACTCATGGTTGAACGAGGGGCAGCAGATTCCGGACTGGTTCGTCGAGGGACGTACTGTGCTAATCCCCAAAAAGGGGGATCTTTCCGACCCGAGGAATTATAGGCCGATCACTTGCCTTAACTCCTGCTACAAGATATTTACACGTATCTTGTATGCTAGGACGCTGAGGTCTGTTGATCCGGTCTTCCAGCAGATACATGAACAGCGTGGTACCAAGAAGGGCATGGCAGGTTGCAAGGACAGCCTGCTGATAGACCGCTGTATTACACAGGATTCTGTGCAATACAAGCGGAATCTATCGATGGCCTGGATTGATTACCGCAAGGCATTTGATACAACATCGCATGAGCTATTGTTGTACTTGCTCGAATGTCTTGCGGTACCAGCACCACTAGTGAGATGCATCGAACAGCTGCTGCCGCTCTGGAAGACCCGCTTCACCATAACATCAGGTGCACAGAGGGTCACGACAGGGCAGATGGCATTTATGAGAGGAGTTTTCCAGGGTGACTCCCTGAGTCCTCTCCTCTTCTGCATCTCACTGCTGTCGTTGTCTGTTGGGCTCCGCCAAACCCGCGGATATCAATGTGGGCCACCCAGCGACCGGAGGCATAAGGTCACCCATCTATTTTATATGGATGATCTTAAACTTTATGCCTCCGGAGAGCGCGAACTACAAAACGATCTTAGGGTGGTCGAAGAATATACGCGGGCAATTGGTATGGAGTTCGGGTTGGACAAATGTGCAGTCGTCCACCTCAAGAGAGGACGATGCGGGGAATTCCCTGAAGATGCGCAGCTCACAGACGGAAGCATCCTAAGACATCTGGATGCCGGAAAGACCTATACATATCTGGGTGTGCAACAAAGGCACATCCAGGATGTATCACAAATAAAAGATTCTCTCCGCGGCAAGTACAGACACCGCCTCCGAAAGATTTGGTCTTCCGAACTTTCGGGGAAGAAAAAAGGTGTCTGCAACTAATATGCTTGCCGTTCCGATTCTGTTGTACTCCTTCCGAGTAGTAAAGTGGAGGGTAGATGCGCTGCGTCAATTAGACAGAGATACCCGCAAGATGATGAATATTCACAGAAGTATTCATCCTAGATCGTCCGTTCCTCGTGTGTACCTCCCACGTCAACGGGGGGGGCCGAGGACTCTTGAGCCTGGAGTGTACGCATGGCAGAGTAGTTCTGAGTATGGCATGTAACATACTCAGGAGCTCAGATCCCCTCTTGCGGTTCGTAAAACATCACGAAACTGTAGGAGTGGGAGCAGGATTGTTCAAGGCAGCAAAAAGAGCAGCAGATGAACTCGGTCGGCGAGGTGCTGATGTTGAGTCAGTCACCGAACATCAGCCAAATCGTCTGAAAGCCCGAATCAGAGCTGCCGAACAGGAAAATCTGTTTCGGCAGCACGTCGATAAACCCCAGCATGGTGTTTTCTATAAGAACATAGAAACACTGGGTTTATCGACCAGGCTGACCTTCGCCTTTCTAAGGTCAGCAGGGCTTAAGTCGAAGACCGAGGGATTCATTATGGCCTGTCAAGATGGTGTTATCAACACCTTGGTCTACCGTAGCCGCGTGTAGCGTGTAGAGGTTCCTGATATCAACTGCAGGACCTGCCATTGTTGTAGGACACGAGCATTAGCAGCCGATACGTAAGAGCTTAAAAATTTTTTTTTCGAAAAGAATTCATTTTTGCAAAATATACACTTATAGCTCCGAAAACACTGGCAATTTTACAAAGAAACTCTACGAAAAAAATTAATTTTTCCAAATTCAAAATATTTTTCAGGAAATTTTCAGTTCGCCTGAAAATAGACTAATTTTCAGTAACCCATATATATCAAATGTAAACAAACCCATTTTAACACAAAGTCAAATTTCATTGCACTTTCCAAATTTTAATTTTTCAAAATCTTATCTCAGGCCGTGATGGATATTTTTCAAAAATCTTTGCACAAAATTTTAGCTAATTTTTTATACCTAATTTACAGTACAGTCAGAACGACCGGTTCATTATCATGCCGCAGGCCCTCAGCACTTTCCATAGACCATGTATACTAAAACCGCATTCACCACCGCACCTCACCTCTTGGACTTAGCCGAGGATTTTACTTATTAAAATTATCTTAAAACTTTAAACTAAAAGACCATTGAAAGATTTAATCAAATAGATCATTTTAAGCCAGAGATATTAATTAAAACATTAAAAATAAATAAATTATTTAACTTTTATTGCAGTTCATATTAGATTTTCATACAAATTAACCAATAACACACTGTAACTTCCTTATTAATTAACCGATTTTAATAAACCAAAAACAAAAATATTCAGTAGAATCCAAGCTGTCCAGAGGCATAAATACATTCAGTATAACCATTCACCACAGTTTCTAAAAAAAGCGCGGGAAACGCATCTTGGTATAGGTTGAGCTAAGTCATACGGGGCCCAGTTTGCTCGAGCGCTCGGACAGAAAACGGCGCTCAGACTTCCGCCAGACCCGTATTACTCTGGCAAAACCGATTTTTAATTTATAAAGAGTAGTCTGGCTAGAACACATACAAAGCTACGAACTCACTTCGACCAATCATCACCTGTATTCAGGTCCAAACCTTTATACCACCGCAACTTTAACCAATCAGAATTTTTCAATTCTTTTGACATTACTAGCTCGTCCCACACAGCCAGCCAACGCAAATTCTACAAGATTTCTCAAGTGCGAGATTTCACTACACAATCGGACGACCGCGAAACGACGTAAATCTCGAAATACGTTCAAAAGTTTCAAAGTTGCCTGTGTTTTCGTTGCGAAAAAAGTAAAAGAAATTCTACCGCGACGGGAATAAAAATTATTAAACATAATTTCGCTAATAACCAAGTTCCTACAAGACCTTCCGACGCTGGAGGGGTAAGAGACACATTCACTAACAGGAAACTAGCATCAACGTTTCCAGAGACTTCCCAGGACTTTTGCTGAATATTTTTGCTGAAAAAAATAATTTCAGTGCTCCTTCTGTATAAACATTTATTTTCAGTTAGGGAACCAGATACCTAGGCAGGACAACATTTTTTAACAACCATTGTTAATTTTTCTATGAACATTTATTACTGTAAATAGACATTATAAATTATTCAAGGCATTGTTTAATTTCATTTTCAGTAAAAGACATTTTTCAGAGATTTTTCAGTAACTAGTAAAATTTTTCAGTCATTCATACTTAAGGTTGAAAATTTGTCTGTTAAATAATTTAACTGCTCAGATTTTTTAACTTAGCCATTTTTTTACCAATTCCAAACTGCATATACACTTTGACAAATTTTGAAACTTGAGTTAAATTTGTTTTCAAGTGGTCATTTTGATTTGAATTTTTTTATCTTTGAACATTTTAAAGTAAATTCAGTGCTCAATAAACTGCCTTACAAAAACATTTTTCAAGTGAACATTGATATAAACTTTATTGACATTTTAATACATTGTGCATTGTGTAACCTCTCAAACGTGGTTTACCCGAGTGGCTCACCCCATATCTCTTACAGACAAAAACTAATAAAAAGAATTCGATTATGCTATCCCTCCATCTTGGGAGGAAATAAACTTGGTGTGTTTTAATACCTTTTCCCATCCTTAGCCACTCGGACCCACATATATAAACTAAAAACGTTAGTGCATCTTTCAACGAACATTTCTACGTCCTCTTACCCCGAACTTCCACCGAGGGACCTACCTTCGTCGTGGGATTCGCACCAGGGGCCTAGCCATAAGAGGTTAGAGCCATATAGGTAACGCCATCGCAACAACAAGAGTCTCATTCTCGAGCGAAGCTCGGAATACAAACAAACAAAAATCGACACTGAGCAATAGCCGATCCCCGCAAGTTAACGACTTGGGCTTTGGGAAAAATATTGCAGAAAGCTCTGAGGCGGCGTTTCTGGCGCCCAACTCACTTTTCACGAATTATCAAACATACAAATTTGAAGCGCAACCTCGCCAGGGGCTTTTTCGCAATAAAAAAAGATTCACCCGGAGCTCATAGCCGTAGACACCATCAGGCGCCAAATATCGCGATCTCCGGTACGAGCTCCAAGTGCTGTACCCAGGCTACTCGGTCAAAATGGTTGTCCTAATAATCGGTGTACTCGGAGGTATAAAGCCTATGCTGCTCTCGGAACTGAAGATCATACCGGCCTGCCAAAAACCAGCCGAGTGGCTGGCAGGTCAAATGCAGAAGGCGGTCATTCTGGGTTCTCTCCGTCTGATTAGGGCACACGATTCTGGTATCTACAGTCACTAACCCTGCGGGATGTGGGGAGTGGCTGTAGTTGATGCGCCGGCGCGACTCCCGTGAGGCGTCGGAGGTTACGGGAGGACTGACCGGCATCGGGAAACCGAAAAAAAAAAATAATAATAATAATATTTATTTACAGGAGAAGGTACATTACATTGATTTAGAATATAATTTGTATAAGTAGTGGATTAGACATGGAGTGCTTGTAAATAAATCGATACTCAATAAGCGAATATAGATGAAAATCTCTTAGGGAGATTTGACTTAAATATTTGAACCTTAAGTTAATGTATGTCACTTAAGATATCGCAAATATCTCATGTGCTGAAGGCCTGAATGCATAAGGCATTTTACTTAAAATGTGCATTAACAGTAATGGCAAAATCTGTGTGCGGCTGGTGAGGCGCATCGAGCGCGGAACAGCACCAAGTGTGAAGAATTGGCGTGCGCTTGTGGCAATAATGCAAGGTTTTGGTGCGGCTGGTGAGGCGCATCGAGCGCGGAACAGCGCCAGACAAGGAAATCGGGGCAGATGTCGGTGGCTAGTGGCTCTTCTACAGCAGAGCTGCTACAGACAGGGTCCCTGCGTCGTTGTGGAGGCTTGGCCCTGATGTGTTTAGGGCCAGAGGCCAGTGATAGGATGAGGGCCCTGGATAGGCCTGGGGTCCTCGTGATCGTTGTCTTCAGGTAGGTTTTCTATGGTGACTCTGTTTGTGCGATCGGTGGAGGGTCGCACAGGGACAGCTGGTGGTTCGTCATCGGTTTCGGACTCGGCGTCCATGTCTGGTCTTGGAATCGGTCTCAGTCTTATATCATCATCATCGGGTGCTTCTGCGTGGCCTTGTTCAGGCATGGGTTCAGGCGCTGGCCTGATATCGTCGACGTGGATCTGGTACTGCACGCCGTTTCTGTCTATATCATACATTGTCGCCGAGGACGGCGGGAACTGTATGAGGGCCTGTCCAGGTCGGGCAGAAGGCGGTGGAGGTGCCAGGAAATTGTCTGACTAGCACTTGGTCTCCTCTTCTAAAGTGCACAGGGGCGACTCGTGGTTCTGGGTAGAATTTTCGTTCGAAAATGACTTTTCGTCTGTGTGCTTGTTCGATGCGAGCTTCTCGCTCTCTGGCATCGTTGTGGACTGGCTGTTGGTTAACCGGGTGATTCCACTCAGCTGGTTTGACTAGCTGGGCCCCTAGCAGTGCTTGGCTAGGTGACATGCCAGTGGCGGCGTTTTTGCGAGTGTGTAGATGTAGAATGTGATTTCGTGTAGTTTTTCGTCCCATCTGTCTATGGGTTGGTCTTGGTTCTGGATTCGTAGGGCTTTTTTGATCTCCTGGCTTCGTCTTTCAACAGGATTTGCTCGTTGGTGATAGATAGGTGCCGTGTAGCCGGTGATGTTATGCCTTCTGAGATAACGTTGCCAGCTTAGGCTGCGGAACACTGTGGCGTTGTCGGTGATGATCCTTTCTGGATATCCCCACCGGCTGAAAGTATTGGTGAGAAATCGGAGTATGGCGTTCACGCCAGCGGCTGGACTTGCCTGGATTTCCACCCACTTTGAAAATGTGTCTGTGCAGATGAGGAGGTATCGGTTTTTCTCTCTTGAAGTCGGGTATGGGCCCATTGCGTCAAAAGACACGACCTGCCATGGCCGCGTAGGTGGTCTCGGGTGCAATGGTGCGTGTGGCTGCAAAGCGCCTCCTCGTTTCGTCGATGCGCAGATTAGGCAGTGGCGTACATGGGTTTTTATTTGTTTTGTCATAGCTGGCCAATAGTACAGTCTTCTTACTGCGTCTATGGTTTCGTCTCTTCCAGGGTGTCCTATTTTATCATGGTATTCGTGAATTACTCTGGGCCAGAATTCTAGTGGGACCACCAGAGCCATTCTGTTATCTTTGGTGTACCAGATGAGGTTATCTTGTACGGTGTAGTCGTTTTTTAGTGTTCTTTGCCAGGGTTCTGTTGCTTCGTCTTGTCCGTTGTGTAGTCGGTGCCATCTTGCTCTGGTGGCTTGGTATTCTACACTGTTTTCCTGGGCTTGTTTGATTTGGTCGTATAGTGGTGCTGGTTCGTTGTCTTCGATGTCTAGTTGAGCGGCTGTGAGCGTGGTTGTTGGTTGAATGAAGACCAGAGGAACTCGGCGCTGTTGTTGGTGGTCCAATGGCTGGTCATGCCTCCTCTCTGAGTTGTAGGCAGCCACCGTATCTGGTGGGACTAGCCTTTCCTCCGCAACGTCGCCGGATTTCAGTGGCGGTCCGCTTGGGTGTCTGGAAAGATAGTCGGGTAGTTGGTTCTGTTTTCCTGGGCAGTGGCGTACTTCGAAAGAGTATTCTTGAAGAAGTAGTGCCCATCTTGTTAGTTTGGCTCGGTCGTCTTTGTATTTGTTCAGCCATGTGAGTGCTCGGCTGTCAGTGACCAGTGTGAATGGTCTGTCACCTAGGACGGCTCTGTAGCGCTTGCATGCCCAGACCACGCAGAGAACTTCCTGTTCATTGCAGTGGTAGCGTCGTTCTGTCTTGCTGAATTTTGCGGTGGAGCATGAAATGATGCGGCGCTCGCCTTCTGGTGTTTCTTGCCAAAGTACTGCTCCCATGCCGTGCATACTGACATCTGTTTGCAGTACGAATGGTAGGTCTGGGTCTGGTCGGTGTAGTGTTAGAGGCCAGTATCCACTGCGCAGGTCCAATGACGTGAAAACTGTGGCTGGCCCTAGCTCTTGTAGGGTTTCTCGGATCGCCGGCAGTTGAGCGACCTCGTCCTCTGTCTGTGAGTTGAGCTGCCTGTAGTCGATGCAAAATCGTGACTTGCCGTCCTTTTTCTGCACGATTACTATGGGTGAGCAGAAGGCTGAGTGGCTTCTGCGTATGACGCCGGCAGCTAACATCTTGCTGATTTCTTCGTGAATAATCGCCTTCTTGGCTGGCGAGTATTGGTAGCGTCGAATCTTAAAAGGCCTTGTGTCTTTTAAGCGGATGACATGTGTGGTAAGCCGTGTCGTGGGCTGCTGCAGATGCAGATGGTTCGAGGGTATTGTTTTGCATTGTGATTGTAGGGGAGGTATTTTTTACATGGTGGTTAAATATTATTAGTTTGGATTTTGTAGGGTTAGGTATTATTCTCCATTTCATCATCCATGCTGTTGTTTCATCTGTCCTTTGGAGATTATGAATACATTGGTTTAATGATTTGTTATGTTCTACGATTGCAGTACTGGGGGTTTGGACTATTGTGGTTGTAGACATCGTGGCAGTATATATTATACAGGAAGGGAGATAGAGGTGATCCTTGTGATACTCCTTGGGAAGCAGTGAATTTTTCAGAATATGTGTTGTTTATTTTGACATATAAGGTTCTGTTGTTGAGAAATTTTTTAATTAAGGTCAGTAAATATAATGGGCAGTTTATTTTATGTAGTTTGTACAGTAAACCTTCATGCCATGTGCTATCGAAAGCCTTTTTTATGTCTAAGAATAGTGCTGTGGTTTTCTTGTCTTCTATGCTATTGGTCTGGATATTAGAGACTAGAATTGTAAGGGGGTGAAGAGTTGATGTTTTGCATTTGAATCCGAATTGGTAGTTAGGAATGTGGTCTCCAAGTACTGACTCTAGCCGGCCTTTCAATATTTTTTCAAATATTTTTCCATTACCGGGAGAAGGGTGATTGGGCGGTAGCTGTTTGTTTTGGAGTTGTCTTGGTTAGGCTTTGGTATAGTAATTATGATCCCAGTTTTCCATTCCTCCGGGTAAAAGGAGTGTATTAAGCAGAAATTGAGTATCTTTATTATGTGGGCATGTACTTCTGGTGTTAGTTTCTTTAGCAATTTTCTTGGAATGTTGTCGTAGCCTGGAGCTGTTTTTTCCACTGTTTAGTACGTTGTAATATTCCTCCTCTTCTATTAGTAATATGTCATATTGATGTTGTCGGTTAATAAGGTAATACTCGTACCAGCTTTTGACAGTATTATAATTTTCCTCATCGAATTCATCATTTTCTGTTTCCTTGTATATGTCCTTAAAATGTTCTGCAAAAATTTCCACGTTTTCTTGATCTGTAGTGTAAGTTTTGTTGTTTTCGTTTATCTGTGGCATTAAGTTTTGTTTTTTATATCTTGACAGTTTTTTTTATTTTTTTGCCAATAATTTCTACCTTTATCCTTGTTTATTTCTTGACATACTTCTAACCACTTATTTGCTCTAAATTGTTGTATTAGTTTATGTATGTGTTTGTTTAATTCGGTAAACTTTCTTTTTATTTCTGGGATTGTTTTATTTCTCTAAGTAGGCTTCTTTTTTTGTTTTATTAATCTTATTATAAATGGTGGGAGCTTTTGGCAGTAGTAAGTTATTTTATGTTGTGGTGAGTTATTTTTTATTGATGTAGAGAGCGCATTTTGAAACGCTGATATGTTCTCTTGATCTATCTCATTGTTCTCGTCGATAAATTCAATTAGCTCTGCATTCAGTTTTCCGATATCACATTTTTCAAAATTGTATTTAGTTTCGCTCGCACTTGTGTTCGGTATAATGTTTAGATCTACTGTGATTTCCATTGCCAGGTGGTCAGAACATAAATCAGGTATGAGTTGCACTTTTTTATATTATTTTTAATATTACTTGATATTAGCATGATGTCTGGAGTACTACTGGGGTTATTGGCCATTATAAATGTAGGTGGTGTGTGAATTTTTTCAAAGTTTGAATTTTGTATGAAGTTTTGTATTTGTCTTCCTTTTTGTACATTAGTATTTAGATCCCCGATGATAATAGCATATTCGCATAGAGATGCTTTGGTAAATAAATTGTCCTCTATAGTAGAAGTTGGGTGTATAAAAGTACGAAAGTCATGAAGTTTTGAATTATGGAAAGGAATGGTGAAGTGGAGTACGTCATTTAAAGGGTTGTTTATACTTGGAGACTTTGCTTTTCCTAGGTTTATTGTTTTCTTAGCTTGGACTAATGTTCTACCGCGTACATTGTTGCTTATTTTATTTCCTTTTCTGTGTATGTATTGCCAGTCCCTATAGTTTACATTTGCATCCTCCTTTGTTTTTGTTTCTACGAATAATGAGCAATCTATGTCGTTTGTTTCTATACAGGGTGAGTTTTAAATGCGTAGTTATATTTTAACCCTCAATATATTTCGTCGAGTACAATTGATTGGCACTGTTAAAAAATTTTTTTAAACAAAAAAAAAATTTTGAATTTTTGATAATTTTTTTCGTCCTCCGGCAACCGACATTTTGATGGTCACTGGATATCTATGTAAACACCGTTCATAGAAATTACGTAACTCAAGGCAGTGTTGCCACTGTCAGCGTTCCGCACAAATCTATTTTAAATTAGTACACATCTGGTAATTTGGTTTCACTTTACTAAAAATGAAACAAAATTGAAAATAATCATTTTATAAAGAAGCATATACTTTAAAGAACGGAAAGGTAGATTGGTTTACTTAACACGTGGATGGCACAGAA
>JANEYF010002333.1:0-91840 GCA_029963845.1 Rhamnusium bicolor
ACAAAATTCACTTATCTCCACTAATTGTCCAGAAATAGTCCTCCAAACACTGTCCAGTAGTTTAATTCTTCGTGTCACCCCTAATTCCTGAGAAGAACACTGTAGAATGTTTTCGAATATTCCAGAAATTTCTCTTCCAATCCACTTCCGACACCAAATTGTTACGTGTTTGCTATCCACACAAACACCTCTGCTCGTAGATTCGTTGATTGAAAGTCCAGGTAACACTTATTCACTACTTTATTTACTAATTAACAATTAATAACAATAGATTAATTAATGTCTTAACTATAATCACAACTGAACACTTATAAGTCACTTTCGTATTTCTTCTTTACTCGTTCACGTTCGACTTGAGACTAAATCTCGGCCCACCGTGCGTCTTATTTATACATCCATTCTCCCGGTCTAGAGCACTCCAGAATATTCCCGGCCGTTCGTGTACAATTCCAGCCTAATCTAACCAGTCTGCACAGTCCAGTGGCGTAACAATATATTAGAAAATGATATGCCTGAAACTGAATATAATTTTAATTTTCTTTCGAGTTGTCGGAGTACAACGAATATATTATAGTGTATATAAGTGGCTTTGTGGTAAAATCGTTAAAATGTGAAGAATGTATAAACGTTTTATTTTCAATAAACAGGGAAAATTTCCATGAACTAATATTTGTAAAAGACCGCGGTGGTCTTATTTATCCGTCATCTGATGTCATAAAAATATGTAAGGAAACAGAAAAACATTTAAGACATTTTAAAACTGAAAAAAATATTCAGATAGATTTGAAGCTAAAAATTAAAATTATGTGTAGTGTTTTAACAAAAGTTTCAAAATTCAAATATTTTTAATGATTTAGAAATTCACCAATTGGATAATTTCCCTAATAATACCAATCATATTATTGAAATTATAAGGGCAATTTCAGAAACTTACATTAAAATTAGAGGTCATCATTTTACAAAAATGTTTCATAATGTAAAAACCACAAAAAGACAAGTTTTAAATAAATTAACTTTATTTAAAGGGGAATAATATAAATTATTGTTAATTGTTTTGTTATTTTTTTTAATAAAAATATAGAAAATTTAAACGAAACATACTTCAATTTGTTACATTAATTATAAGGCGATAATTTTAATTTCTTTGCATCTTTCCATAATTTCACATAATACTTAGCAAATTTGTAAAATCTTTTCCTACATAAATTAAGACTTATCTCGAATAACATAAACAAACCAAAAAACACCAGATAGACTGTAACATACTTCATAACTTTAGCTGCGTCAAAACACTCGAAGCAAACAGAACGATGTAAATTTAGTTATTAATTAAAAAATTTTGAAACATTTAAAAGCAAATTTTCTTTGTTTATTTAAAATATTTAATAATGTTTCACAAGGAGCCAACCGCAGAATCAGTACAATGTATTAAAAAAAAAAAAAAATAAACTTTTATAAATGCAAGTAAAATAAAATATTTTTTTGTAAAAACTTGTAGTCTCTGATGATGGTTAATAAAACTGAAATGTAAGAAGGAAAAAAATTATTTTTTAATCAAATTGACCGAATCCCAAGAAATACAAATCAAGTTATTTGAAATCGACGGTCAAGAACAAAATAGAAAATATCAATAAAAATATTGTTAACTTATATTGTGTTTTATTTTAAAAATTATATAAAATGCAATAAACATTTGCTTAATGTATTTATACTATTTAAATAAAATAATTGTATTATGTTTTCTTCATAAATATACTTTAAAAGAATTCAATTTAATAGCTATATATGAAAAGGTTAAATGCGGGCCTGCAGAAAGAGCGCCCGCCCACCTAATTTACCACACGTCGCTTCCCCGATTTATGGCACGCTCGGTACCGTACTACTAAATACTCAATACGCCAAGTCTATGTGGTCTAGGGATGGCGATTCTGAATCGATCTTCTGGAAGATCGATCTGTCCTAGGCGAAAAGATCGATCTTTTCGTTGGCGATATAATCGGGAATCGATCTTTTTTTATTAAAAATTGATTGCTCCTTTATGTGATGGATAAATAAAATCTTCATTAGAAAATAAATATCTCAGAACATAAAACTACCTATCAAAGTATTTTTCTACTTGTTTCATTAGCTGCACAGATACACCTAGCGTGGAGAAGATACAACAAACCATTGTCGGTCGGTACTGTCGATAACTTTTTTTATAATTTATAACTTTGATTTTAGTTTATATCAATCCAATCATTTACATACTTTTGTTTGGTTGTTTGTAAGGTTTTTATGTTTTACTAGTTTATGTTGTTTTTTGTACTACTTAAATACTTATAGTGCAATAAATTTTTTAAATACAATGTTTCTAATTTTAGGTTTTAGGTCACCACAGTTTACAAGCATTGTATAATTATTATTAACTAAAACTTTACCCCTTTTCCTAACAGTTCCAATATTTTTGTAATTTTGTTGACTTGTTCATGGACAAGATCGATTTTTGAAGAATCGATTTTTTACTAACCGATTTTTACATGAATCGATCTTTACGATTCCGATCTGAATCTATCCTGAGAATCGATTATTTCACAAAAGATCGCCATCCCTAATGTGGTCTGTGCTTGATACATTGCCTGTTTCGTTGAAAACTGTATTTATGCGGTGTACAGTACTGCTTCTGACTGCAGGTCTATCGGAATGTCTGTTATTAAATTCTCTGGCCGCATCTCTTGCCGAAAGAACATTATCACCAACAAGACGCACAAGTTAAATTTTGTCTCTTACACTTAATTGGTAGTGTTGCACATTATTTTTAATAAAATCAGTCAGTGGCGTAGTCATGCATGGAAAAGGGGCTCCAAGAAAAATAAAATTAATTAAAATACTGATATCAATAATTTATCAAAATAAATAACAAAAGTTTGAAGGAAAAGTCAATTCCTTACACTTCAGTGGCGTAGTTAGCATGGTAGAAAAAGGGATCAAAATTAATAAAGCATTGTTTAAACTTTTCTGGATTTTATTAGTGAACAAAGCCAATATTTCAACATAATGACATGATTTTCAGAAAGAAAACGAAATATATTACAAATTATTATGCTTCCCGGGTATGATACAGCTCGAAACAAGGGATGGCAAAGAGTCCAACACCACATTCTTTACAATAGCTCCGGGTCTCTATGTACTTTTTCCCACTTTTTTTTTTTTGGAACAGCATACCACGCACAATCGTGTGGGACATTGCTTTTTTTGGAGTGGGCGGAATATATTTAGGAAAATGCCTTCCCTTTAGTCTGAATGAACTGTCACATCTTGGATTTCGCATAGAAATATTTGGTTGTAAGTGGACATCCATTATTCTGCGAACTAAATGCCATAGAAAGTTCGTGTGTGGAATAATATGTCCATTTTTTTTATATAAAACATAAGCGTTCCAAACACACTGTTCTAATAGATGCCGGAAATTTTTTTTGTAATATTTTTTTCTGCTGTTTTCGCATAAAGGGATAAAACGTCATATGTTGATGAGCGTAATCCATGCCTCTCATAGTATGATTATAGTCAATGACTACTTGTGGTTTTTGAACCGTTTTTTCCAGACCTATTTGTTGTTTCAACAAATGATGTGTTGTGTATGGTGCTAATAAGGGATACATGTTTCTTGTCACTCTATTTCATTACCAAAACTTTTCCTCTTTGCCAGGCTTTATAATCCCCTGTTTTAAGTTTTAGTTTTGAAAATTCATTAGGAAGGTATCTTTGATTCGCTCATAAGGTTCCATAAGCGTCAGTTTTATGTTTTACTAGAATATCGAATAATAGTGGCGAACAATAAAAATTATTCATTGTGACACAGTACCCCTTATTTAGAAGGTCCTCTAATAAAGACAATACAACAGCCGTTACCAAACCGAGATTTGTATAGTTAGGCTTTAGTTTTGTATCCTTTCCTGTATAAAGTATACTTTCGTAAATATAGCCACTACTAGATTCACGTAACATAAAATTTGATTCCAAACCTTGTTCGTTTTGTAGCTATATACTGCTTCCACGACAGGCGGCCTTGTATGATACCAAACTCTCATCAATACTAACGTCCCTTTCTGGGGTGTAAACCTTCTCAAAATTGTTATTTATAGCTTGAAAAAGTCACAATTTTTTTTTTTAGTTTAGGTGCTTCAAGTGTATTTGGATCAAACTGTTCGTTGTCAGCAAAATGTAAAAATTTCATAACAAGAGAAAACCGATTTTTGGTCATTACTTGCCCAGAAAAGGCGTTTCTAACATTTTCTTGATAGGCCAATACCACCTTTGTTTTGGTTTACCAACAAGTCCCTGCAATATTATGAGTCCAAAGAAACACCACATTTCGTCAACGGTAACTGGAACCCATTTTCTTGCTCGAGAAAACCGTTTTATATTTGCAGCCGCAAGGAATTAGTCTGCGTAACGGTTTGTTTCCGTCACATTTTTTCTATTATGTCGTTATCTAAAAATGCTTTTACACACTCTAGTATGTCCATAGTATAGTATCACTAGGTTGTACTTTTATACCCGGAGTTCCTGTAAAAAGAAATCTAGGTGTTGCAGGCGGTGTATTACCATCCGTATTAGATTTTACGACACACTACATGCGAGCAGCCAACGATAAATTGTCAGAACTCCCACCACTAGATGGATCACTGGTAACCTCCAAATCCTCATTGCTCTCATCAGTCATCACTCTCACTTTCTTCAGATAATAGTTGTTTATAATCACAGAATCTGAAAAAGCCTCGGAATTTTCGGAATCATCGCTTCGCGCGGTGGATGTACTTGCACGAGACATTATATTTTCAAACAATAATCAGATCACTACGCATAAAGGCGAAGTACTGACTTGATTTAAAATTTACAAGACTCTGAAAAAAATCTGGATACGAACGGTCAGCGGACATTACACTCGGTTAGATCGATGTAGAAATAGATTTTGTTTTTTGCCAGTCTGACTCGGGGTTATCGCTTTGAGAGAAACTTCTAAGTCCGACTGGTATTCGGACCTATCGCTCAGAAGGTTAAGTCACTTTCTGATATTGTCAGTTATTTTTGACGTTTTATTCCATGGCTTGCTTCATCAGAATAAATAAATTCATAACAAGAATGTGACTTTTAATTTTGCCACAGAATTATTAATATGCAATATTTTTTTTATGAAATTTGGTACATGTCCATTTCAGGGGGCGCTTAATCTAGTGGTGTACTCATATTTTTTTGTGAAAAAATAGCTAATACGATTTCTTTAATTTTCATCACTAAAAAATTACGCAGTAGGCCCGGCTTTTCTAAAAAAAAATATGACACTGTCCTAAAGTACAGTTTTTCCCGCTCTACAATCCAAAAAAAATTAGTCAAAATCAGACGATAAATACAAATTTTATGGGGGTGTCCCGCTTTCAAGTGGGTCACACTGTATATTAAATATTTTCTCTAAATCATAATTTTCTAAATTTACCTATAATATTTAAAAGTTTAAGTTTGTCCAAACTGTATTCAGCAGGCGGTGGCAGTGGATGCTGACCATTTTCAATGTCACTCTTCTTAGGTTTCATTCTCCAACACCAATAAGACACCGAGGCTAGTCCAATGACCAGTATTCCAAAGATTACGGCAATGACTATATAAAGTATAAGATTTGGACTATCACTCAAAGGTAATTCCGTATCGGGCGGCGACGATTCATCTACAGGTACATAGGCATCAGTAAAATTTACATTGCACTTGTTTTCTGAACAACAGCAGAATTTAGTGTGGTTCATGGCCTTTGGAGGTTTTTTATCAGCAAGGCACTCTGATCTGTCACACTCATTAGGTTTTCCTGATTGTTCCCAACATCCTATATAACAAACATTTCTTGATATTATAAAATGAGATATACAATTACTGCAATTAAATTTATGTATTACTTTTGGGAAACAATTTATATATATTAGGAATTATTCAGCGCTGCCCTAAAGCACTGCACTTAGTGCTCATCTAAGCATGCGAAGCACTTTTGTGCTTATGAAAACTGTTTAAAATCTGTGCTTAGTTTTTCTTCACGAAGACATAGCGTTCAAAATAAATGTGAGTTTTTAAAAACACTCGAGCACAATTTTTTTCTTACTCACTTACTGACAATGTAAAATCGACTTGATTGGGCTTATAATGCAGTCGATTAATTTTAAAACACTACATTACAAACATACTCGTACATACATACGTTTTTTTTTATTCATTTGTACTATTTGAAATGAACCTTGTATTATCAAAGAGAAAAAATTGGTTCAATATTTTTGAAAATTCATATTTCCGAAAAAAAATTGGACAAAGTTGATGTGAGAATTTAAAATTGAGTAATTTTTTTTAATATACTATTGTCAAGTACAAAACATCAGATTAATTAGCTTTAAAAATATATTTCAAAAGGATAGTGTTCCAAAAAAAACTGTTGAAATGGTTACTTATAGGCTGGTGAAATTTAGGCATATCTTAGTATTGGAACATGGGACCCACGCATTACTTACTTTAGGGTATAACTATCAAGACTCAATGAAGAAGTTTTGCAGAAAAAAAAAATGCGATTGAAATTTGCGAAAAAAAAGTTGAAAAATTGTGTGCCTATCCAGGTTATTTTTGAAACAATTTGTAAAATATTTGCAACACATTTTTTTTTCTAAATCAGGTGGAAAATATTCGACATATTTCAAATTTCATCAAAAAATATTGTTTTTCATAGTTACATCTTTTTGAAATTTTATTTTAGAATCATTTTTCATCGTGCAAATTAAAAAGGTGCAACTTTGTAAAAAATCAGTATTTTTGATGAAATTTGAAATTGGTCAATATATTTTCCATCTTATCCTGAAAAAAAATATTTTGCAAATATTTTACAAATTGTTGAAAAAAATAACCTGGATAGGCAGGCACACAATTTTTTCAACTTTATTCGCAAATTGCCCTCGCACTTTTTTCTGCAAAACTTCTTCATTTAGTCTTGACAGTTATGCCTTAACGTATCGCTTAGGTTTCATGCTCCAATACTAAGATATGACATAGCCTAAATTTCACCAGCCTATATTTGAGTTAAACTCATCTTAATATCATGCATCCCCTACTTATCAATTAGCTGAATTGAAAATCGTTAAAAAAATTATATGATTTTGCATTTTTCCATTAACACAATTTCGACGAGAGAGATGAAAACCATGGTTTGAAGTGCAACTTGCACCATTCTGAATTTCATAACAATGTGTCAATTATATCCGGAGAAATGCGCCCTCTATCTTGAAATATAAGCATTTTTAGTTATAAGTTTATATAACAAATCCATATTACTTTGACGTATTCTATTGATTCTCTAAGTTTCCCGATTAAAATGTGACCCACCCTGTATATCCAGATTTCCAATTTGAAGATGATTCTCTAATTTTTTTGTTTTTTATAATAAATTCCTATTTTTAAAACACAACCGTTAAATCTGAGAAGGTTTCAGTCCCACAAACGCTACTGTCTATAATTAATTTATTTTCGGAAAGTGCTTAGTGCTCATGATTTTAAATCACTTTTTCAGAGCGCCGAGCGCTTTGTAATCACGAGCACTTTGTTATTAAGTGTTTAGTGCTCGAAAAATAAAAGTACTTTTTTTGAATGCTTAGAGCTTAGTGCTCGAAGCACTTTTCGTCAGTGCTTGGGACAGCTCTCGAATTATTATTATAATAAGTTTATTCAATATATTTTAACCTAAAGAAATTGTACCTAAATGACCCATTCCTTTCTTGTATACGCGAATATGATATACAGGGTGGGGCAATAGTGCGCCCGACTTCGATATGTCGAGTTCTATGATAACTAGAAACTTGATTTAAAAACATAAGTATCATAAACTAGACAAAAAAGTCTATAACCAGAAATTATTTTCGAATATAGGGTGAGCCAAGACGATTTTACAGGGTCATCGAACATTTTTTGTACGTACATCCCTATGGCTATCTGTAACCATTTTCGATTTATTGAACAATAACTGCAAAATTCAGTAATAAAAGTTGTAAATTTAAAAATCTTTTTTGGCCACCATTTTAGGAAGTAAAAATGGCTGAGTATCATCACACAGATGTCTCATAACTGGTACTAACATATTTTTAATTAAAATCGATAGTTGTGATTGTAGTGATATTTTTAATTTACACGTGTAAATGGTATAATTTCAACAAAAAAATCATTACATCCAAGTGGTTGGGAGAAAGGCAATAATAATACAGGAATGAAAGAAGGCCACAAAGGGGTTTATATATATACATGGCATTTCATTTAAAAAAATTTTACCTGATCCTGTAATCTTGACTCACCCTGTATATTCAAAAACAATTTCCGGTTCTAGACTCTTTTGTCTAGTTTACTTATGTTTTTAAATCAAGTTTTTAGCTATCATAGTCGAGATATCGAAGTCGAACGCACCATTTCCCCATGCTGTATAAATACAGTATATCCGCGGATGGGGATTACAAGAGATGAAATTACAAAAATTTTCGACTTTCCCAGAAAAATTTATTCTACATAAAAGTTTCTGCTTTTCTAAAAAATACGAATCACGTTGAAAATTTGTAACAACTTTTTTATTCAACGTTTTGTTCCAAAATTAAAGATAAGGCCAATTTACTCTTAAGCAAATTTCAAGTTTTTGTGATTTTTGAGCACCCTGTATAAAAAACATAAAGTTTCTCAACATAAAACGTATTTTTTTAGGAAAGCAAAAATTTTTATGTAGAATCACTTTTTCTCGAAAAGTTGAATAAACCCCATATCAGCGGACATCCTTGTATGTATTTAAATGCAGTTGAGCGAGTAATTTTGATTTATTTACCTATAAATTGAATTATTTTTGTGCGGTGGAGCTGTAGTTCACAGGACAGTGCTATATAATATTATATTAGTAATAAAGATAAGGTGCACATTTCACAAAATATACACTGAATAAAATATAATAGGTAGTACAATATTTAACAAGTTTCAATAAAATACATACCGAAAACTAGATAATATTGGGTGAACCACAGATTATTATTGCAAAAACAATTTTTTTGATTAAGACGGAAAATAAGTGCGTAAATCCCAAATATACGGAGAATTTTAATGACTGCTATACGCTTGTAAAAAAAATGGCCTAAGTCCCTCATATTATAAACTGATTGTGAGTGTCAGACAATTTGGAAATAGTTGCTAATTAATATCTGCTGAAAAATTAAGTAGCTATAGTGGCGGCAAACGGTATAGTTGAATGACGGCCGTGGTCGAGGTCCACGGATCTCGAGCCGTGGTAAGACGTGGTCTAAAGCGGGCTAACACATCATCTCTCTCGCTCTAACTGACGGGACCCTGGAATACCGCGCCTCGCGTCGCTTCCTCACTCTACTGTAACGTTTGTCGCGACTATACTTTTGATGCAGGTGATTGTTTAATTTTTATGTAGGATAAATTACTATTATAACATGAAATTTCTTTCTCTTTTTATTAACACGCTTTATATTAGCCTCACCTGTATGTATCTATGTATGTATCTATCTATGTAACGGAATCTTTCAACGTAATTTTCACCAACTTCAAGACGTCTGATTAAATTGAAAATTTGCACACGTATTAAGGACCGATGACAATACAATGATTTGAATGCGTATCGACGCATTTCTCTTAAAAAAAAAATTCTAAGCGGATGTCAAAGTTGTGTGATCGGTGCATTCGCCAAAATAACGGAATATTTCAACGTAATTTTCACCAACTTCAAGACGTTTGATTAAATTGAAAATTTGCACACGTATTAAGGACCGATGACAATACAATAATTTGAATGCGTATCGACGCATTTCTCTTGAAAAAAAAATTTACCTAAGCGGATGTCCAAGTTGTGTGATTGGCGCATTCGCCAAAATATCGCACCCATGATAAATTGGCAGTTACCAATTTACGATATGAATGTTTTTTTTTAAAGCATTTAATTCTTTCGTTTTGTCAAAATATACAGCAATTCAACAATAGCAATACAATAATTTGTAAAAGAAAATAATAAAAAAAAAATTCCGAAATAAATTTTGAAAAAAATTTTAATTAAAAAAATTCGACAAAAATTCTTGTAGACTATTGCATTTGTTTTCGTTTCATGACTAAAAAAATAAAAAAAATAAATTATAGTTTAAAAAACCAAAAAAACACGCTTTAATAGCAAACCGAACCAAAAAATAAAAAATAAGAATGAAGTGATTGACAAAAGAATTCATTTTATTGTAAAAAGCGTGGGGTGCCTTTTACTATATTTTTATGATAACTCTACTTTTATTAATAGCTACCAATAAAATATTTATAAGAATTGATATCAAGCACCCCACGCTTTTTTACAATAAAATGAATTTTTTTGTCAATCACTTCATTCTTATTTTTTACTCTTTAGTTCGGTTTGCTATTAAAGCGTGTTTTTTTAGTTTTTTAAACTATAATTTATTTAATCCATAAACCAAATATTTAACTTACTCAGAAAGGGCAATGAATATGTTGTTTATTTATGCAAAACGACCATAAAGAATTGGAGCAATAAACCAATTTTTTTTTATTGTCCAAAATAAATCAATAATATAGTAATTATTATTTTTAGGTATATTTTGCAGTGGCGGCTGGTGAAATTCAGGTTTATATAAACTTTATAAGAAAACAGTATTTTTTTTATGAAATTTAAAAATCTGGCGATATACTTTCCACCTGATTTTGAAAAAAAAAAAATGTTTTGCAAATATTTTACAAATTGTCTAAAAAATAACCCGAGGGCACACAATTTTTGTAACTTTTTTTCGCAAATTTCAATTGCAATTTTTTTCTCTGCAGAGCTTCCTCATTTAGTCTTGATAGTTATGCCTTAAAGTGCTTGGGTCCATTGCTCCAATACTAAGATGTGACTAACCTACATTTCACCAGCCGCTACTGGTATTTTGAAAGTAAAAAATAAAATCCAATTCTTTTCTTGCATTGGTATAAAAGAAATTTTAGGAATATTAAGATTACACCGATTTAAAAACTGTATATTTTCTTTATTTACTACCCTGCCCATGGTTTCCTACAAATAATACACCAAAATAAATATTTTATAATGGAGTATTTTCCTTTTTTTTTATTTAAAAATTGAAAACTAGAAATAAAAATAAGAGACACGTGTATTTTCTATATCTTTTTTTCTTATCATTTAAAGTGAAAAAAAATTAAGTCAAATTTTCACGACGTCACCAAGTAAAAATGTAGTTTTTAAGGTATTTCATAATATGCAGTTGTATGGTATTGTACCAGATTTGACATTTGACTGTAACTTCATTTACCATTTGTTTATTATTGTAAAAATATGGATGAATTATCTGATGTACCTTCTACATAATTTGTTCTATATTTGGGTGCTTTTAGAATGTTTTAAAACAAATACATAAATAAAAATGCTAAAACAGTAATCACAACAGAATAATAAGTAGGTACCATCTTGCCGTTGTTCTAACAAATTTTTGATTTCCCTAGTTTTCGCTTTAAGTGTTTTACACTGACAATTTATTTATCAATAAAATCATGTATTTTTACAAGAACTTCTCACAAAAGGATTTCGTTTTACACTTGCCATATGAGTGAATTTCTTTGTCTCTGTACTCAATTTTCAAGTATTACCAACAACACAAATAAATTGTAAATTTTTTTTGAGGTTAGGTTATTAGTTCTGTCTGTCTGTTTAAAGTTCACTCATTTTGTTGCTATTTTATAATAACAAAAATGTAAAACTACACCGTTTTTTTCATTAATAATAATGCACTCAAATATCAATAACTAACCACAACCTCACTTGCCTCTTTTCAGCAGTTGGTACGCCTGGAATTCATGTAAAAATTGACGAAAAATAGAACATGCTCTAATCCATCAATAAGTTCATAAAGAAATTCATGAATTTATTTGTTATCAAATTTGGTACATTACGCTTATCCAATTTCTTTATAAAGCGACTTCATGAATAAATTGTTGGTGTTGTAAAACAGTTATTAGTGATGTAATTTTGAAAAATTTTAATTTTGCTACGTAATATATTTTTTTCTACACCCAAAATACTAAAAAAAATTATATTTCAAATATAAGTATTTCCATTACCATCTCAAAGCAATAAACATACCCCGATGGCCCACTTTTATATAGAGAATTTTTTTTTTGCAATTTTTATAGTCTCGCCCCTTAAAATTGTTTCATTTGTTAAAAAAAAGTTCCGCCAAATTGTCTTCCTAAAATAAAAAAAGTACACATTTAAATGTTATTACATTTTATTACATATAAATTTCCCTTTATAATAGTCATTCATTCAGACAGGTCAGGAGCATTTTGCAATAAAAATTAAAAGGTAAAGGCACAGTATAGTCATAGTACACAACTCTGTGATATAGTAAAAGTTCTTTTATTCTACTATGGTAAATGTATGTACAGGGTAGGGGTAAATTTCCTATAAAGGCATAATGGATTTATAAATGCATTTTATTCAACCATCTCATCTACTCCAAGTTTGAGAAAAGGCAGTGTATCTGTATCTATACTATGTCTGCCACTTAATTATAAGCTTATTCACTTCACTTTGTATGACACAAATTTATAAATCATCAACAAGTGTGTCAACTTTATTTAATTTTCAATTAAATAAAGTGAGACGATCACGATTTTGGTATTTAAATAATATTTTGGGTATTTATTACTATTTGTAAATTAATTTCACCCTTCTATTGGAGTAATTTGGTACTTACTTTAATTTTTATTGTCTTTATTAGCAAAACGTTAAAAGTTGTAAATGCAGCTGAGAGATATTAAATTAATAGATCAATATAACAAAATACAAAAACAAAAGATCAAGAACAATTTATATAGCAAATTATTTAGCATTTACTGACATAAACAAAAAACAATAACAAACATGTTTTAGGACATGTTATTGTTTTGTTAAAATACTTAAGTAAATATTAGATATCTATATAAACATTGTATTTTTGACATGATTTTTGATCAAAATAAAACCTTATATTATTATAGAAATAATAATTAATTTTCACTCTGGCAAAATTTAGTAACAGTAATTTTGTCATCATATAAAACCACTTTAAGGAGCGACAAGAAAAAAAAATTGAAAATCGCTAAATTTGGGCCATCCTAGTATGCATGTTTATGAAACATTTACAGAGAAACAAATTACAATCAATGTGGATGTTATTAACGAGAGGTAGATAAAGGCTGTTACTATATTTACTTGACAATATACACAAAAGTTAAAAATTAAAAATCTCATAATTTGAATGATCCCCATATGAAATCAAGCATAGCTTTTGAACGGTACTGTATAACAGATCTACACTTAAAAAGTCATGTAAGCCACATTAAGTAAAAGTTTTTTATTTCAATTCAACTTGTCATAACATTATTCTTGAGTGGTACTTAAAGCCTGTAACCATATAAAGGATGTTTTTATCAGGCCATGTGTTCACTGAAATGTAAATTACCTACTTGTTGCATGGTACGTTTTTAATTGCATAAAAATATTGAATAACATGTAATAATACAATAAATCAAGAGTTTATTAAGAACATAAATATGACCACTAAAGTTACATTAGTATTTTAAATGCGTAACTCGGAAATCATAAGAGATACAAAGTTGGATAAATTAGAAAAACGTTGGCTAATTTAATTCATCAGAAATCTGCAAAGAAGTTTAAAATATTCGGTATGTCCCAGTTAGGCCTACTAGCTTTGTGTTAATGATAGTTCAATTTTTATTTTTCTGCTATAACATGCGTTTTTTAAAATTTAAATGTAATAGTAGTTAGTTTAATGAGGTTTTTTTTCCTTATCTGAAAATGAGGGTTATTCTCATGCACGTTGAGATTACCAACAATACAATTATGATCAGTGTTCTTAGGGCCCCACTGATAAATAATATCTATCAATTGAAATCTTTCTAGTAATTCAAATATAGTGATGTGAAGCTAGAACAGCCAACTAATAAAAATATTAATACTTTCAAGTGTTTTCATCCATGTAATATAAATAAGCGATAAAAAAAGAACTGTTCATGTTAAATATTTTGCTTTTATTGATAACTACTTATAATAATATGGTTATATGCAATTTTTGTGAGTGTCAAAAGGCTGTATAATAAGTTATGAGCATATTATCTTTCTGATACACATGATGTAGTTTTGCCATTTTGGTTGTTTCATGTGGTAGTCTGGTATTAATATTATTATATCTACACGTGATTTAGATGTCTGTAGTTAATTATTTATAATAGATAATTATTGAGATAAGTAAATTTGCAAATAAGCTAAAAATATTGAGCACTTCACAATATCAACCAATTATTCTTCCTTTGTTAGTTAAAATTTACGATTTTTAAAAATATTCTGAATGTGTTATTTACATAATTTACAACTATGCCTAAAACATACAAAATATTCTACAAATATATATATTATGGTTTTAATAATACAGCGATAAATTTTTTGAAATCCTATTTAGCTAATCGAAAGCAATTAGTCACTCTGAAAGACAAAGATTCAGATATACTGCCGATCACATCAGGTGTACCCCAAGGGTCTGTCTTGGGGCCAGTTCTATTCCTCCTTTATACTGCGGATATATTTAAACATGTAAAGTATACAAATATAATGTCTTATGCAGATGACACACAACTAATCTACACATTCGACGTAAAAAGTATAAATGCAGCTAGTGATAACATAAACAAAGATCTAAATGCAATATCCAATTATTCCAAACAAAACAATTTGAAACTAAATCCAAACAAATGTTCTTGTATTACTTTTTCCTCAAATACTACAACACATACAATAAATTCTCAACTTCAGCTGTATATTGAGAATCAACCTTTAGTTATAGTGCAGAAAGTAAGGTTTAATATTTGACACTAACTTACGTTTTAAAGATCATGTTTCTAACTTGATAAAAAAGTCTTATATTGCATTAAGACTTCTCTACTCAAATATAAGTATTTTAAACTTCAAATTTAGGAAAAAAACTTTGTGAGTCACTTGTTTTACCCATTTTAAACTACTGCATTGTAATTTACTTCCCGTGCCTTGATAAAATAATTCAAAATCGACTACAAAAAATACAAAATTGCTGCTGTAGGTTCGTTTGTGGCCTAAAAAAATATGATCATGTGTCCTCTAAAATAAACCAACTCGGCTGGCTGACAGTAAATAATTTATTTAAGTATCATTTGTCAGTTTTTGTTCATAACATCTTGATATCTAGTTCACCTCCTTACCTTAGAGACAAATTTATATTCAGACATAGTATTTATGCCAATAATTTGAGATATACAAATTAACTATCCTTGCATAAATATCGCTCAACCATGTACAGACGATCCTTCTTATATAATGCTGTAACAACATACAATAGCTTAGAAGACAACATTAAATCTCTTCCTGTAAACAGTTTTCGAAAAATGGCTAGACCACATTTCTTTCATCTTCAGTAATTTAGGATCTAGTATGTGCTTAGCATCATTTATTTGATATTGCAATGTATGCAATTTAATATATGCCAAATTTTTTATACCATTTGTACATACTAATTTTATTGTTATTGTGTTTTTGTCCTCAATTTATCATTGTTCAGGTTAAGTTGAGTAGCCTAGGCTAGACTTCGCCTATTTTAAGAAAGTTTTGTAAACTTTTCTTTTAATAAAGACACTTTATTATTATTATTATATATATATATATATATATATATATATATATATATATATATATATATATATATATATATATATATATATATATATATATATATATATATATATATATATATATATATATATATTTTTTTTTCTTTGTATTTGTGTATTTACTTAAGAGGGCTAATCGAACCAGTGTTTGTAAGGTAATTTTTCAAAATTTATTTCTTCCATACAGTTTGGTCAAATTACACCAAATTTGGAGGATCAGTAGTTGAAAGTGTACTAGAGGGTACATGTATATCTATTTTAATTAATTTTCACTTTATGTAGGAAAAATTTATACTGTAAATATAAGTGAAATTTGAACGTGATTAGCTCCTGAATTATGATATCAATCGGTAAAATTCGAGTTAAAATTCATACATGTCGTCTAGAATGAATCTTCATAATTATGCTCAGCAAGTTTCAAACTTTTATTCCGTACTATTTGGTTAAAATGAATTTTCAAAATAAGTATCTTTGTCACTACAAATGGAGCAAGGAAGTGTTACCTCTATCGGGAATCGCAAAATTATTCAGCGGCGCATGTATAAAAACTTTCTAGAGAGTGACACAGCTATCCGAAGCTTTTTCCCGACTAGGCCCCTTAAGGTTCCGTTTTTACCAAATATCCAATTTAAATCTATAAATCGTTGTTAAAATTTCTCTGTTAATAATATCGAAAAACTAAAACAAATAATTCATCCTAAATACCAGGACAGGAATGTTTGGGGTAATATATGAAACAAAGACCAATAGTGCACTCCTGAATGTTTATTCTAGGAACCAATAATATAAACATTGTATCATATATTGCTAGAGACAAATCTGGGTAGAAAGTTAGTACACACGAAGTTGATGCTTTGTATTTAATAACCCACATTTTTCAATAAAATTTGGTTTTTGGATCGTGTTTGATTTTATTTAACTAATACATATTACCATATAGATTTATTATATAAAGTTGCGGGCAATACTGGTGACCATTTTTTTATTAATAGGAAATATAATTATTTAGTTTCATAAAATGACATTAAATAAAATATTTGTATTTCCTATTAATAAAAAAAATACGCATCAGTATTGCCTGTAATTTTATATATTAAATCCATGTAGTATATAAGATGAATTATTTGTTTTCACTTTTTCGTTCTCATTAATAGAACATTTTTAACAGTGATTTAAAGTTTTACGTTAATTTACTTAGAAATTATAACAAATAACAAGTCAGTGGAACCCTTTGTACAATGACCAATGACATACCTTTCGAGCCTCTTAACGCGAGCAATAAACTTACAAAGAGGAAGTAATGCTGGGTAAGATAGCTTACTCTTACTGGTCTTTCAATCATAACTTGTAGCCAATTTTTTTTGGTATTGTGTATATACCTACTTCCTCAGTCACTCACATGAACATGAACATTTTTATTCTTTAAAATAATATTGTGCAACATTCTGTAAATTTTTGTATATGTTTAAATGTTTTTAGTGAGTGCTTGTTTAAATAATTTTTATTAGGTATAGTCTGTTTTATATACTTTTATTACCCTTCTAAATTTTATTATTTATACAAGATTTTATTTTCTATTGCATTTTACGACTTACTAAACGTAAGTTTTTTCTACATATCGGCAACTGTTCCACTCCTATTATAAAGAACTTTGTATAGAACCAGTGGGGTCAATTTTCTCTTTTTTCTTATTTAAAAATCGAACTATAGATAAAAATAGAAGGCTTTTTTTTCATTTAAACTAAAAAAAAAAAAAACATTTGGCTCTCTATTTGAATTTACACTTAGTGAGCCAAATGTAAACATTTTTAGAGTATTTCATAATTTGCAGTTGTATGTTGTAGGTGGGTTCGCGTATTACACACAGTGTTGGAGTGGCATAGGAGTGGATTTTGATCACTTGGTCATAGGGTAAAGAGAGCAAATGATTATACCCAAACAGGAAATACTCCAACTGCCAAAACAAAAGTCAAACAATTATTTTATCATCTTTTCAACTTCAACAGTTTAAATAAATAATTGTTGTGTGTTTAAGATCTTTAGATGTTTTGGGCTTTTCAGTAGTTAAAAGTTTCATTTTATTTATTTAGTGAATGACCGGAATTTTAGCGATAATCCACTTTGCTTGAGAAAAGATCTTAGAGGATCATTAATCGATAAAGAGAGCATTTGGGAAAAAAATTGTTTCTAACGTTAAATTTCCTTGGTCAAATTTAATTCAACCATTAATATGCATGACACCTCTTTAAGTTCCACTTCACGAGGTGGGACTTTTCGAGTGAGCTTTTTTCACGCCACTCCGCAATACCCTAACGACAAAAATACTGTACTATTCACCCCAAACGCAAAACCCGAACGATATTGGTGCTCTAGGGGTGAAAAGAGTGCATATCCCGAACACACCTTTAGAACAATAGAAGTGCCATCTTGTCAGTGTTCCAATAAATTTTTGGGATTTCCCTAGTTTGCAGTTAGTGACATAATTATGAAAAATTTAAACTTTAAATTGAATAGTTATTTTATAATGCTATGTTAATATTTTTTTCTACACCAGAAATACAAAAAAAATATACATTTTCTAAACAATAAGCATTTCCACTTTCATTTCAGATCAAATAAGTTTTTGTTTTTATTAAAATTGTTTTGACTATTTTAAATCAGTTTTCTTGAGATCAAAGAATGGTTTTTCCAAATACGTTGCAAGATATTGCAATTTCCTCAGAATAGATATTGTTTTTTAAACATTCAGTTTTGTTTCTTCTTGGCAATTTTACTCGAGATTTTTACGATAGAAAAAAATCACTTTGCTTCATCAGCTCACAATTTGTTCATGTCAATAGTTCTAATGAAATTGCTAAGCAAGAATGCAAAAATACAAAAATTATCGTTCATTTCATTTGAAAACTATTCATTCTTTGCTATATTCCTCATGCTGTACAACACATACATCCTGCTCTCACAAGCACTGTAATGTTTGAACTATTTCACCATTATTTTCTTGCAAACATGTTTACACAGTTTTCCATTTATTGTGCAATTTTGATTACAAAAAAAATTTTTATAAAATAAAAATTTCATAGTATTCATAGAGCATATTAATACATAATAAATAAAAAGCGGGATGAAAAGATACTTTCAGATAAGTATACTGTTAGACCAAGCAAAGGATTGGTAAAAATAGATCTAATGAGGTAAACTACAGCTGGATTACTCACTTTTTAAAATAAATAACTTGCACTTACCGACAGAATATGTAAATAAAAAGCATTGACATGCAGACGTGAAAGAAGATACTTATCACGATTCACAGTGCATACATGACTTTTAATGCTGATATACACCAGAGGCCGGACAAGATTAACTTGTTTTGTCATTTCTATGAAATTTTTAAGATAATATTAATAACTCAAAAAATATAAATATATACCTATTTCATTTTATATTATTTAGCTTGGATATTTGACCTTTGGAAAAGGCAAAATAACAATGATTTTAAATCAATTTTGTACCTACACAAATGTACAATTTTTTTATTAGTATAAAATTTTCTTGTTCATTAGTCTGCATTATTGCATGAAATATTAAAACAAATTTATTACAAGGAATTGCAATGTCAAATGGACTTTAGAGAAACAATTTTGTTCATATATTTTTTAGGTACCTACATATCTATTTGAGGCTGATTAGCTATATAGGACCCTAAGGTGTAATTTTTCAAATTAATTTAATTGAATAAACTGAAAATAGTGACTGTAATGAGCCTTATCACAAACTGCAATAAAGCTCAGTAGTATCAGTTGATTCACTTAAATCTGTTTGAAAAAAATACACCTAATGTCTTTTAGTTATGGTACGGGTAAGTTTTTCTGTTATTTTCAATAAAACGTCTTGCTTATAGGTATTTTTTAGTGAACCTACAGCGTCAAAAGAATGATGTAACAAACGAACATTTTTCAAACAGTTTCGTTGGTTTTTGAACCGATCTCTAGAGAGCGGTTTGAAAACGGTTTTCATTGTGGGGAAGAAATGTCAGTATTTTGACACGTTTGGCATTACATATCATTAATGATATGTAAAACACAATATTTACTTTTTCTATTTTTCTTTCTTAATATTTATTTACCAATTATTTAATTATTTAAGACTTGATAGTAGTAGTGTTTGGACAAACCGGTTTTTAAAAACTACTCATTTTAGCGATACGGAAAATACTGATGTCATCTTTGAAAACGGTTTGAAACAATCGATGAACACGGCTCACTGCTAAAAAATAGCTTTATTCTTTTCAACCATCTACACTTTGTCTTTTTGTTTTGCAGAGCCTTCTCATATACATTAATGAAAAAATTTGAGTGATCCGTCATGCAAGATGCTTTATTCTGATTGACAAAAATTGTTTATTATTTTGCATTTTTACCTAAATCAAATGCATAGTGTAATGCTCGGTGTAATATTTTGACAAAATTTTTATCACGTTTCAATATTCAACTTACCTTGTCCCATTATATCTATGCTTCCATTACTGGGATTTTCTAGCCAAAGTGTATAACAATAGTTATTTTTACTTTTACATTTTTGGAAGACCTCTTGTGGTATGACCTCTGGCCCTCCATCTTCAGCTATATGTGCGATAGATCCTTTGGAATTCGCACACAAAATATAGTCCTCTGAATTTTCAGTAGAAACACTGACAAATAGAAGTAAACACACTAAACTTAAAATATTAAACTTCTCCATATTCTTTATATATGCCTTTCATTCATAATTCATCTACAATTAAACAATATTTTACATGATTGTACAACAAAAAAATAGTTTCAAAAATATTTATTTCTGTTTGTAAACAAGATTTTATTATTGATTTTTAAAGAAATAAAAATATATTTCAAATTAATGCGTATCACTTTATTAATAAAATAAGTATTTTAACTAAGCAATAGATGTAAATTTACAATTTAATAATCAAGTAAGTTACTGACCAAATATATTTTTGAGTAGGTATAAAGACAGGCACAAAGCGATTACACAGCCAGATTGTTTACCGAATAATTATTATCAGTCATAATGTAAAATAATTTTACGCGAAAGTACTTTTCTTATCAGTATCACCTTCCGACTGAGTCTGAACTATGATCTCCAGGAATCGCGTTATAAACATTGCTTCAAAATTTATTTAACAGTACATAATATTTTTTATCACAAATCTTGTCGCCGCCTCAAGTTACGTCACATGACTACAAAAAAAAATGACAGGACAGATCCGCCTAAACGGCGCCGCTCACCGCTGACTGTTCTGTGCTGAAAAACACAGAACAGAAAAAAGACTGAAAAGTATGTTACGCCGCGCCGTTACGGTTTTCGACCATAAAACTTTATGCTTTATGGTCGAAGGTTACGGTAATACAGTGTTGCCAACTCTTGATTTTCTTCGTAATAGATTGAGCAGTTTGGGCAGAGACAGTGGTTGTCTCTGGTTTGGGTAATAGATTAATAATAATAATAATAATAATAATTAATTATATAATAGTAATTCCTCTAAATCAACAGTTTTTTTAGGTTAGACTTGAGTTTTGAACTCGGGCTTTAACCGGTGCCAGAGGGTTATTATTCACTTGTCTATTTTAAATTTCCACTTTTTGAAGGCAAACGATAACTACAAACCCTCAAGACTAATTTTGTAATTTTATTCAGCGAAAGTATCAGAGTGACCGGCTGGGTTCGGGATCGAAAACACTAGGCATCACCAGTATTGCCAATAGTGCTACCCCGTCCCCCATTAAATAACATCATCAAAACCACCAGATTTCGACTAAAGTTCACAGGCGGCACAGAGCACGGTTCATATTTGCTTAAGCCGTGGGCTCAGAGTACCCAAAATTAATAATGCTACATCGCCCTTAAAACGTGGATAGTGGTGGAAAGCGGACGTTAATGTAAATAAGCAAAATCTATATAAAAAACAATTTAATAAAAATGAACATAATTAATTTGAACAAAAATAAGTAGATATAATTTTCTTTAAAAATGTATGTGATGATCGATTTTAGTTCCGCACAATATACATAATAGTGTTATTAAATGATTTTTTGGAAAACGCTGAAAAACGCCAATCTTATTTTTTTAAAGAGGAACTGGCTGACGTATAAAATAATTTTTCTTCATGTTTTGTTTTAAGCGGTGACGTCATCATTTCTTTTTTTTTTAATTGCTATCTCTCCCTTTTTTTAATAAAAATAGATTCCGTATTGTTTTCTGAGCAAAATGGTATCCAATTTTAGGGGTCGCCTAAAAGATTATCGAATTAGTATCGAAATGGAAAATTATTATCGAAAGTTCAATACAAAATACAAATAAGTGTTTACACATGTATCGACCAATATCAGATATTGTGCGGAACAGAATCACCATTTTGTATATATTATCCCGTTACGAATTGTGGTAGTGCATTTGAACTACACATCAATTTAACCTTAGATAAGCTAGTCTAAGAATTTAACCAACTATTAAATTGAATTTCATTGATCTGAAAATCCACTAAGTTGGTTACACTGAACACACAGGGGAAACACCTTAGACTAGAGAAGGATTTCTTATCTAAGGGAAACACCGAGTCGGCAAAGCCAGAACCAGAGAGAAGCATAGAGTAAGCTAGTCAGCTGAGAGAAAGAGGTACGATGTGATGATGTGCATTTTTATCACAATACGATTTGAAACCGTTGTAGGTTCAAGGTTGTGGAACAATTATAGTACCAATCAAAGATGTTGAAAGAACTACAACTACCCAATTTTGATTTTATAGTTGAAAAATATTTATATATTTATCACTATAGTCAATGAAATATGCATGTTATTTATTTTTCTCTGAAACGTAATAGTAATTGGAAAAAGTAATAATAGATTTTGCTTGGAGAGTATCGTAATAGACAGGGGCATAAAGTAATAGATCTGTTACTATAGTAATAACACTGGCAACACTGGTGCTAAAAGCACATAAGTTATTCTGTTTTAAAAGTTTCAATTTATTATTATTATTATTACCAAAGACAATATTTTATGCAAATAAATATTAAAGCTATCATTAGGTATATAATTGTAAATTTATGTTTCATGACTTAACAGCACGTGTGGGAAATCAGGTTCTTTTCAGCTGAACTGCCCCAGTGTTCGGGCCCTGGAACGAGGGCATTCAACTGAAAACTGAAGTGTTGATTAAAATATCAGCGTATGTACGTTGGAAATATCCTTGCACTGTCATAGTTCTCACATCTCACTCGTCATAAAGTGATGTGTCTCGTAATCACTTCATTTCGAACCTTACAACTTACAATTCTTAGTTTGTTCTCACACTTTTTGAAAAAGTGTAAATAAAGTATGTACAGTGCGGCCAATAAAACACGGGACAGCTAAAAATGTCAGTATTGACGTATCAAGTAGCTCATTTATATTAATAATCCCAATACACAACTAAATTTTAGCAAAAATCTGTGATAAGAGTTGTCAAATTTTTTATTGCCCACAACTGTAGGTACATTTAAAGAGATATTGCTTGAATTCGATGAAATGATTCGTCAAAATGACGTATTCCTCCAAGATTTTTAACTTTTCGTCTGCGTGAAAGAAAAAATATTATGGATATATATTTAATTTTTGTCTAAGTATTAAAATAATTTTTTATGGAGAGAAGCAAAAAATTCATAGCTGTAGAAATTTAAACAATAGTAATTCGCAAGGTGCAATCTCAATTCCGGATTTTCATGTCTTTTAGGCGATCAAAAAGCACAGAATGAAACACTTCACTTCTACTACTTTATTAACTCCGTGATTGCTTTAGCACAAATCACAAACATGTTCTGTGGTGCACAAGACAAGCTAAAAACAGGTTTTACTCTGGTTGAATAAAATTTGTTGTGTTCAGTGAAAATTAGGCTAGGAATATTATTTTTAATGTTCGGTAAAGTAAAATATTGAAACCTGTAAATGAAATGCGTACATTTAACAAATCAAAATGCTTGGATTTACTTTTTGTGCAACACTAGAGCCACAGAACAAATATGCTTAGAGCAATTAGAGCATCTGTTCTGTGACATTACTGACATTAGCTAAGACATACGTTAATTATAGAGAAAATGAATATTTCCAAAGTTTGCTACAACGTTCAGACGCGAAATTTATTTTGGAAAAAGAGAAAGTAAGTTTCAAAAATCATTATTGTTATTATATGTCATATAAAATATGTTCTTTAGGCCTAATTTTGGAAAATATAAAATCGTAGAACCTGGTAAGGTTTCACCTAGAAAATTGGTCCCACATCATATTCCTAAACCAAGTTATTACAATACAGGGGAACCTATAGAAAATATTGCATATCCAGAAATTAAAAATTACCAACAAATTGAAGGAATGCGCGAATCTTGTACATTAGCAGCGAATATTTTAAAGAAAATTGAAGAAAATGTTAAGGTAAATTAATTTATTATATAAATTACCACAGCACAAAATTCGAGTTTTCCCGCCTAATTTAAATTCTCCTTGGGCGATTGGTGTCTACATCTGCGTTAACTAGGAAAAAAAAACGAAAAAAATAAATGAACTTGAAATAAATTACATAACCAAATATTTATAGTATCTGTGCGTATTTTTTCATAAATTTCTAATCTGAACAATCTCTTTTATAAGGAAGCACAATTCCCTTATTGCGGCTCTGACCTTTTTATTTCACGTTTGTTACCAAAAAAATAAAGTTGTTAAAATGGTAAATTTGGAAAAAATCATTAAAGAATTATTTGTAATTAAATTTTGAATAAATGTAGACATTTTCAAATAGGTACACCTATACCTAATTGGTTTTTTTAATTAAACCCCGTTTAGGTATTTTCTATCCAAAAAAATTTATGTATCCTATGATTAGACGTCATTTGATTTATTGGTATTCATATTTTGAATTATACGCCTTATAGCACGGTGTTATAATACTTTCGACAATATTTTATATAAGTATGTCGATCATATTTAGCAAATATATTGGAAACAAAACTTCTCCAGGTTAACGAAGGTATTCTCTGAATTATTATACTACCATTATACCAAATTTTGTTGTCATTCCTACAAAAATTTGAAAACATGTTATCGATGAAATTGAAATTTTTTAGGTGGGACAAACTACTGAGGAAATAGATGTTGCTGTTTATAATATGTGCATTGACAATGGTGCTTATCCTTCACCTCTGAATTACAAAAAGTTTCCCAAGTCTGTTTGTACTTCTGTGAACAACGTTGCTTGCCATGGAATACCAGACGATAGACCTTTGCTTGATGGTGATATTATCAATGTTGATATAACGGTATTATATTTATTTAGCGATAACTACAAAATATAAAATTATACAGGGTGTTTCCTAAGTGATGCCGACATCAGCTGATTTTAAAGAAAAGTTTTTTGACATTTTTAAAATGGCATGACATATTGGTCATATTTCATATGTGACCAGTAGCCATTGGGGCTATAACTATATTTAATTTAGACATAGCTTTATTGCAAAGGTGGGTTTACAGGAACCCCGAAATGTTTTTCCACCATAACTCTTTTGTAATATGGACAAATTTGAAAATTGAAAGATTGCTTCAATTTTCAAATTGGTCCATATGAAAAAAAGTTTTGTTAGAAAAACTTTCAGGGTTTCCCTATAAACCCACCTTTGCAATAAATCTGTTGTGTCCAAATTAAAAAGTTTTAGCCCCCAGCGGCTACTGGTCATATGCAAAAAGGATCGATGTATGTCGAGCCATTTTAAAAATGCCAAAAGCATTCATATTTCTTTAACTATGAAGGACTATAACTCTACAGGGAAGCATTTCTGGAACACGTTCATAAGAATTTTTTGTCTAAAATCGTCCAAGAAATCACCTTCTGAAATTTTTGACATCACTTAGGAAACATCTTGCATACTTAGTTATCTAATTCTAAAAAAATCCATTTTAACCAAATTTATAGTTATCGACTTTTGAAAAATACAATTGTAAGTACTCAATTCAGTAGTGTTGGAGATATTTCTAGAAATGATTCCATCGCAACATCTTTGGTTTTTATTAGGAAATAGTGTGCATTTCAACAAAAATTTATATTACAAACTAATGTGAGGTGTTCTATCAGTTCCGAGGTTAGACAGATTATTTTCTGGACAACCTGTATATAAAAACAAATTCATACATATAAAATGTTTTTGGATATTGCGTATATACAGTAAAATACTCATAAACTGCATAAACTTCCTCGTCATTGTCCATTATCTAAACAATCTATCTTAAAACAAGCATTTCATGTCTTCATGATGAAATTATAATTTTACATCCATATAGTATGTTTGTCCTTGGTCAGAGACATCCATTTAACCCTGTTGCCCCATAGTCAATGCTACGACATATACAGGGTGAGGCAATAGTGCGCCGAACTTCGATATCTTGAGTTCTACGATAGCTAGAAATTAAAAAAAAAATACAAATAAACTAGATAAAAAGTCTATAACCGGAAATTAATTTGGAATATACAGGGCGAGCCAAAACGAAATTACAGGATTGTGCCTTTTTTTTAAATGGAATGCAATGTATATCAGTACATTTTTTGAAGCCTCTTTCAAGACTATTCATTCCCATATTATTATTGACTCTCTCACAACCACTTGGATGTAATGAATTTTTTTGTTAATAATGCCATCTGCAGATGCATGTTGAAAAAATCACCAGTCACAATTATGGATTTTAAGAAAAACTTATGTGAATACTAGTTATGAGACATCTAATTAATGTTTTTGAATAATTTTTATTTCTTAAAAATGTACAGGGTGGCCAAAAATTATTTTTCATGAATAACTTGAATTTTCTCAATTTTTTTCAAATTATTTGAAGATACCTCTATATTTTTCAAGTTTATTTTTGAATTTTGTACTTATTGCTCAATAAAACGAAAATGGTTGCAATTAGCCATAGGCAAGTAGTTACAAAAATTTTCGTTTCTCATTTCTACATCACATCGTTGAAAAATATACAGGATGTTACATTTGCAAAAATTGAGAAAATTCAATTTAGAAAGTTCTTAATTGAAAAATAATTTTTGGCCACCCTGTACATTTTTAGGAAGGAAAAATTATCAGAAACATTAATTAGATATCTCGTAACTAGTGTTGTGAGTAAGGAAACGTTTCATGGAAATGAAACGAAACGAAACGGAAATTTCGAAACGTTTCATGGGCAAAATTTCAGTAGGAAACATTGAAACATTTCCGAAATTTTGAAAGTTTCGTAAAATTTCTTAATTTTCCAAAATTTCTGAAAATTTCATAAATTTCGTGGGGATTTCATAACATTTCATGAAAATTTCATATAATTCTCGTGAAAAAAAATAGTTATGACCCTTATAACTTAGTTCCTACAATTAAAGAAAAATTGTGTTTTGATAATGTTAAGTAGTTTCTAAATAAATAAATTATCCGTATGTAATTTCCATATATTTCGTGTATCAATTCGTTTTTTTTTATTATTGCTGTGACTGCTGCGAGTTGTTGATTCTGGTTTTCCCCAGTTTTTTCTTATTTAATTCTATTGATGATGGCAAATGTAATTTTATAAATACAGCTACGTCTTCTTTAAATGACCGGGGGTGCTGATATCAATGTCTGCTTTCAGTGACGGAGCAAGCTTATTATTCAAATAAGTTAGCTCAAAGAAATAGAATATTATTTTAATACCACTAAGCTATCCTGTTTCAATAACAAGCTTATAGTCCCTCATTGCCACAAATAATATAAATGGATACTAGTGCCCTCATTTAAAGTAAACGTTAATGCTAATACACAAAATAAATATTTATTTAACAGAAAGGAGGTAATTTTTTCCAGTAATTTTCATAGGTATTTTCTATTACAGAAATTAATATAAACATTTTTAGTTAAAGTGATATAATTTTTTATTTAAATTTCGGAAATTTTACAACACTAAGTCTACAGATTGACATTTAACGGTTTAAAAAATTGCGCCAAATTGCGAAAGTTTCGGAAATATTTCGGAAATTTTCCGAAAGTTTCGGAAATATTTCGAAAATTTTCCGAGTTTCGGAAATTTTCAAAGGCCATGAAATTTGTGAAATTTTTAAAGTTTCCAATAAATTTCAATATTTCTGAAAATTTCGGAAACGTTTCGTAAAGTTTCCGTCAGTTTATAAATTTCGGAAATTTAACAACACTACTAGTAACTAGTATTCACATAAGTTTTTCTTAAAACCCATAATTGTGACTGGCGATTTTTTCAATATGCATCTGCAGATGGCATTATTTCAACAATAAAGTTCATTACATCCAAATTGTTGAGAGATAGTCAATAATAATGTAGGAATGATTAGTCTAGAAAGAGGCTTCAAAAAAATGTACTGATATACATAGCATTCCATTAAAAAAAAAGGCACTTGATCCTGTAATTTCGTCTTGGCTCGCCCTGTATATTCCAAAATAATTTCCGGTTATATTCTAGTTTATTTGATTTTTTTTTTTTTAATTTCTAGCTATCGTAGAACTCGAAATATCAAAGTCCAGCACCTATTGCCCCACCCTGTATAATAAATCTAGTACAATGCTGATAAGTTATACTTAATAATGATCATCATTGAAATTTTTATTTCTTGCAAAAACACACTCAAATAATATTCACATAACTTTTAATACGTTTTATAGTTAGCGAAAGCGCCTGCATTTCATTACATTTCTGAGAATGCAACTATTAAATGAATAAATATGACATACCCCAGTTATACAAAACGTGTTTACTGCTCAAAGTAAATTATCCTTGCGGAAGGACATATAGTGGAAGGATCAACAGTTAATACTAATTTTACATAAAAAAACTCAACTATCATATATGCATCTCTTCTATAGCATCACACTAAGAATCAAAAAGTCATGCATTTTTTTGAAATACAAAGCTACATAGCCATTTTTACATTTAAGGTATTTTATAATGGTTACCATGGAGACTGTTCGAAAACCTTCTTAGTAGGAAATGTTGATGATGAAGGACGAAATTTAGTTAATGCTACGGAAATTTGTTTAAATAAGGCTATAAGCATATGTAAATCTGGTACATATTTTAAAGAAATTGGCGCATGCATAGAAGAAACCGCATATAAATTAGGTTTTCAAGTGGTTCCAGCATTTATTGGACATGGCATAGGGCATTACTTCCATGGCCCACCCGATATATTTCACATTAGTAAGTGGAAATTTTATTATTACTACACTTAAGACTAATTATGGTGCTCAAATAAAAATCACAAACACATTAGAGAAAGGGATTTTTAGTTCATTCTATGTTCAAATGTAAGCCCTTAATCTGATTCAAGGAAGAGGTTATTGAAAATAATTGAGTAAAGCGCTCTACATTGAAATTCGAATAAAATATTTTAAAAAAGTGCATAAAATTTACTAATTCTATTTTTTTCATTAGTGGTTTTTTATTTATTGTGTATCTTTTAATAATTAACATTTGAAATGTATCTAATAAAAAGAAAAAAATGTGAATATTCAATTAAATGTCACCGATTAGTAATTTTCCACTAATAAGTTGGTCTTAATAGTTGGGCAATAAATGTCAAATATGGTAAGCTAAAATGGGGTCATTCAGATATGGTGCGGATTATTCTAATGATGGGTTATAGCACGAGTCAAAACGTCAAAAGATACTTAATGAAAATTTGATGAAGATAAATCTTTTGAAAAGATTTCATACTCTTAATTTAATTTTTTTTAAATTCCCTGCAATCGTCATTTGCTTGCAAAATACTTGTTTAAATGTCAAATTGACATAAGGTCCTCCAATATACTCTGCAAATCATATTTATCTAGATATACACAAATGAATTTTGATTACGTTTGTTTTTTTTTAATTAGAGAAATAGTTGAAAAAACACATTTTTCATTGATGAAAATAGAAGCAGTAATTTTAAATGTTTTTAAAAACACAGCATGTACGAATATACATTTTTGAGCCCCAACAAAGTAAATTCTGTGGCATGACGTGAATAGTGAACGCATTTCGTCCACCCGTTTATGGTAAATATTAAGGGGTGGTCTACTCCTGCATTTTTGTGTATCGCAGATGTTGATGCATTCACCCTTGTCTTTCGTTTTGCACCATGCCAATGTCAGCTGTTAAGGAATGAAGTCATGCCCTAGGTAGTGGCGGCTCATGAGGTGAAGCGGTACTTCACTCTTAAAAATGAAGTAAAATATGAAATGTTATTTTATTATTAATAAATTGAATATTAATTTAAAATCTAATAATACAAGTATAATACGCATAATACTCGGGCCACTCAGCTTGCATTCTTTTGAAAAGAAGTTTGCAATATGTCTCACCTATTTCTGAACCCACAAGCCGCCACTTGCCTTGGTTTATATTTGCAGGGTTTTATCTCTCAATGAGTTATAATGAGAAAATTGCATACTAAACTTGAAAAAAAAATGAGGTAATATGGACTTGGTTATTCTCACCGATAGTTTTGTATCGTTTAGGAAATGATTACCCTGGAAAAATGGAATCAGGCATGACCTTCACTATAGAACCCGTTTTAACCCAAGGAGGAGAAATGATTGAAATTCTTGAAGACAACTGGACAGCTGTAACGATAGATTTTGCAAGAACAGCTCAATTTGAACATACCGTACTTATTACGGACTCCTGTGCAGATATACTAACCTTACCTAATTAAAAGTATTGATTTAAATAACTTGCTATTAATTTATTCTTAGGTTATACAAAGAAAAATAAAAGATAGAATTTCTATAAGAATGTTGTTTTTTTATAAACGTTATGCACAGTGTACATTATTTAAAATTTATGTATACATATTGCTCTCACTTTTAACTATACAATTATTTTTACAATGTTTAAAAGTGAGTTTACATGTGAAAATAACCAAACTTTTTAATTACATTTATGAGGTGAACTTCCGTATAAAATGGAATGTTTTATACTGTATAAAACTATTATGATTCATTGGTTATTTTCTCATTTATGATTTTAACTATTTACATGGATGGCGTAAAAATGCTGACATATCTTTATAAAGCATTGTTAACTGCGATCGATATAAAAATAGATTTTGTACTTTTCCTATTTACTAATTTTGACTGTTTAAGGTCCCAAGAATTAAAATTAAAGAAACAAAATAATGCACGGATGTTGGAAGCACAATTTACACAATTAAATTTTATTTTTACGCTAATTATTTAAAAATGGAACAATCCTCGATAACACCAAACCTTAAAAGCAGACTTTTTACATTTCCTTTAAAAATTAACAAACCAAAAAAATAAAAACAAAAAATCCGCTAAATAAAAACAATTTTTTCTAAAATCAACATACTAAACATTCAACCATTTATGATTACAAATGATACACAAGCAGTGATTTTCTGGGTAAAATATTCTAACAATATTTTAACATCATCACGATGACCTCTAAAATTGAGTTCGTTTTTCACACTCAAAATTGTTTGGAATAATTACAGCCTATTCTCTACAGAAGGAAATGGGGGGGAGGGGAAGTCCCATCGATTTGGGATCACGTATGCCCTGTTAGGTTGCTTTTAAAAGGATGGTGAACGGAAAATATATTTTTTTTTTAATAAAAATTGTTTTAAAAAATTGGAAGGGGGGGGGTTAAATAGTGTAACTATTATTATTTGCTCGTGGCTTTTTAACGATCGATATTTTGAATATCCTCAAGAAATTATAATCCTTAAATTCGTAAAAAAAATGTACACTTACTCCATTTCAACAGATACTTTTACAAGATAATTGCAACTGGTACAAAAATTTACAAACATTCAAAACCAAGATTTTTAATAAACTACCAAAATATTATGTTTCCTATCCATCCCTTTAAAATGCAAATACTTTATGAAAATATTTCTGACTGATTTACAGGAACTTTCTGCCATTATTTGTTAAAATAAAGCCCCACACTCATTCATGCACTTTTCTACAACTCTACGGAAAAATAACATAATTTTTTAATTATATGACATTATTCATTTTCAGTGGAAATTAAATATTTATCGTTTAAAGCATCATATGCACTGTTTTTGATGGGGATTTAAAAAAAAATCGCGACTCAAAATTTAATTACAAGTGACACAAAGAAAAAATCTATAATTTTCAGGTAATGTAACAAGATGCTCAATTTATATTTACCTAAATGTGTTCAAATGTGGGAAATATTTGCAAAATTTAAATGAATTATAACTATTGTGTAAATTTTTTCCCTAACACATGTAAATGTGCACGACACAGTGGCACATTCTTCAACTTTTTATGTAGATATCACAAACGTACAAAAAAACCAGGTTGTGACCTAAGTGGTAAACATATTTTGTCTACCAATTTATTACAAATATTAAACGATCTTGCAGCAGTATCTTATAGATAGATATTGTGGATATTTTAAAATAAAATGTCCTTGGCCTTTGCGTTTATTATTTTTTGCATCATGTCAAAGGTTGCTTTTGGTCAAGGTACTAAATGTCTACCCTAAGTTTTTCAGTTTGCAAGATCTTCAAATGATATTTTGTCCAACAGTTTTATGAAAACATTTAATAAATACACAAGTGTCACTTGGGAGATGAAAAAACTAAATAGCGTAACTGTCAATACGTTGAAATTTAAATTGGATGGAAATACAAAAATATTATACAACGCTGGCAACATTTAAAATTTTCATTACGTAGATTGTATATGCATATAATATATATTTATAGCAATATAAAAAAAAATAATTAATAATAACTAAGACCCGACATTAGCAACAAAGATACAAAAATAATAAAATATATCTGAATTTAAGACAAACTGCAGTCTGGTGCCAAACATTCTTCTGAAATCACTTTCCACATAAACAAAATCAATGTTAGCCAAGATTTTCACTTACAAAGCAACAAAAAAAAACTTGTAAGGAGGCTTCCTTTGTATAATCATAACTCAATTACTAGCTCTGTATAGTAAAATATGAACTCGTCTTAAGTATAAAAAAAAATTACATAAATTAGCTTGTAAACAATTTTTTATGAAAAAAAAGTGTAATTTTATAGAAAAAATATCAATATGCTTTTTCCTTAAGATAAATGATAAATATTAATATAAAACAGTTTTCATATTCATTATAAAAGGAAAAAAGAAATTATAGAATAAAATTTTAAAAAATATACAATATATATTGCCACATTTTGGGATATAATAATTTAATTGAATCAACTAATACTTTGATAAAAATATATTTCTATTATTTTAACTAGAAAAGGAAAACACCATACGTCTTCCAGAATCACAAAATTAGTACCCGATATCTTTGGTGTAGTCGTGCCCAGTTTATTCATGCTGACAATGTCTGTTCTGCCAATTTTTTAAATGTTAATATTTACTATTCTATTAAACATAATTCATGTATAAAAAAAAAAAACCAAAAACTTTTGTACAGAAGCTCACAAATGAGTAACGGAGTTCAGTATATTCGTCTGGTTATGAAATTTAATTATCATCTTTGTTTTTGAATAACTGGAGCAATAAACTATATGGTGTGTAGGAGTTGGTTTCGATTTAGAACGGCCAAATTACAATTATGGCACTGGTAAGTTTCTAACGTCGTTTACTAAAAAGGTTGGTGACTTTTTCCTAAAAAAATATTGAGCAGTGTAAAGCTCACTAAATAATTTACTATAGTTTTCACCAGGATTTATACACACACATATAAGGCAAACCTTCGATGAGGAGCATTTATTTACCCTTGTTTCTGATTAGTTAAAATCTCTGGCAGACTAATACTCAACCAAATAAAAATATTTAATTTGCAAAATCAATTCCAAATTACCCGTCGGTTCCATGTGACAATATATACCCCAAGAGTTTTCATCTACTCAAGTTTATTAACTATTTTCTAATACTGGGTGTCCCGTAACTGATTTCCTATTTTAATACATTATTTGATAAATCGTGATGTATTTTACATCTGGTTTAAAAAAATTATTCACAACATTAATTGCAGAAGACATCTACAGATTTAATTTTTTAAAAATGATATTTTCAAGATGTCTCCAAACTGGACCTCAAATCGCAAAGTGTCTTAAACATATCTGGATGTTAAGGCATTGATTGCCTCTATATTCGGTCCTTTAACTTGTTGTATGGCAGGGATGTACTTTATTTTCTGGTCAATGTTATTCCATTGGTTGTTTTCAAAAGCAATTGATCATTGTTTGTATGAAAAATCTTGCCTATTTAGAAATCAATTTCATTGAGTGTTCGGATCAACTAGAACATATGGGTGGAACTCCTGCAAAACCCTTTTCAAAATTCTGTGAATAACCGCCTTGGATAGATTCAAAGCCTGTGAATGTGGACGTCAAACCATGGCAGCACGCACAGTTTCAACATGTTCTGGAGCGGTTACAGATCGCTTCCGACTTCATGGTTTTTGATTGACATATGCCGTTTCCCTAAACCTCTGTACCTACGATTTTAACACATTTTTGCACGGGAAACACTCCACTCACCAAATATTGAACAGAGTACAGAAACGTCACCTTGCAAATGTGTACCAATCGGCCTTATAGAACACCTCAATAAAAAAACACAGCAATGTTCACATGACCAACGCTTCTTTGTCTCTAAACAATCTGCATCTGTCCTCTATCTAACTCGAATACAGTTTTTGTTATTCCAATTGAAACAGGAAATACATTATGGGATTCCCAGTATTTTTTGCTTATTTTCAAAGTAGACAATATTTATTTTTTTCATGATTTTTTTGCGTTTAATTTTTTAGTTATTTATTTGTCTAGCTATGGCATTCACTGAATACTGAATACAGGTCGTTATATTCATGACCAAAATCGGAGCAGTAAAAATTAAAAATATAAAAGAAATATATTTTTATTAGTTTAAACCGGTCAGTCATGGTTTGTGAAAATTTAAAGAGAAAATCGTTTTGCCAAGATCCTTATTTAATAATAAAATACCCAAAAGTAGACAATTATTTTTAAATCAGCAACACTGTTCTGCCACACTGGTGTACTGTGTCATGTCCCAAATTTGATACTCCCCATTGGGGTCTTTGAGATTGTAACAGCTACAAGGTCGGTTAAATGGGGTAAGTTTTGGCAAATTATATGCCGATTTCGAATCCCAAGAAATCACGGCTAATTGGGATCGTTTTTGACACTTTCTAACAAAAAAAAAAAAACCAAAAAACCCAGTGATCTTTTTTGAGTTCTAGCAAAGTAATCCTTGATCAATCAGGTTCTAGACAACATTATTAGAACACTTTTTGGAGACCAATATTTTACTACAAAAACGAATGTTTTATAGTTTCTTACTTTCTAGTTACCCTAGCTAACTTTTTTCTTTGGCAGCCATATCAGATTGTTCGTTATTCTGGCTGCGCTTAAAAAGATCTTTCTAACGATGTATCACATGCCACGGAAAATTTGTTTTTTATGGTCCTAATTTAAGAGAACGATTGTAAAGCTACCACATTTTCTCCCTTTTTTTTTTCCCCTAGAAAACCCGGTCCCAGTTAGCCCTGATTTTTTAATAGAGATGTGTCATTCGTGAATGACTCAATCATTTGAAAGTGTTGAATGATAGAGTGGGTCAATCATGGACTTTCAATCGTCCACTCCTGATATGTGAAAGTGATATGTAATATTTATATGTATGAATGGCAACTCACAACTGAAATGACTATAATAAATAAGAATAATCTAAGCAAGCTACACTGGATAGAGACACCCCGCCAGATGAGGCGCGAATATTAACACACAAGACCGATTCAGGAATCGTGATAGATCGGTTAAATGAGTTGGAGCAGTCACCGGCAGTGTAGTAAAGTGACACGATGGACCGCGCGCGCAATTATCGAATGACAGATACAAAAGATTCGATCATTTTCGTAATCGATCACTGATCAGTAGGATCCTTTTAAAATGAATGAATGACCTCTATTTCTTAACAGATTCAGAATCAGCATAAAATTTGCTAAAACTTACCCCATTTAACGGACTTTGTAGCTCTTATAGTTTCCAAGATCCCGATGGTGAGAATCGAATATGTGACACACATATACTAGTGACTGCATCTCAAGTAGTCATTCCAGTTACAGAGTTGCATACAACTCTCGTACATGTAATAAAATGAGAAGAAATATTGTGAAAAGCAATGGTACATGACTTTTCTAGAAATTAATTAATAATCTTCTTTCATGTTGCTTTACTGTATATTACTAATTCCTTACAAAATACAACACATTTATGTACTTGCATAATTAATTAAAACAGTGAATAAAATGTGGGTGTCATCATGTTACAAATAAAATAAACAAGCATACATGTGTAAAATAGAACCACCACCACCTACAACCATTGCAGTCGAAGATACGCGTAAGCTTGCGAACCCAGCGATCAACAGTTTTCAATTGCATGTCGATAGTCTTAGGTATTTTATTATCATGAAATACTATGGACCAGTAGATACAAAACAAACCAGAACTAGAGTTTTTTGGCACAGAACTTTATTGCAAATGCTGTAAAAATGTTATCCTGTACACGAAAATTGAACGTTTTAAAAACTTCGTATTTTAAATATGCTCCAGTTACATCTATAGACTCGGAGCAATCGTTTCCAAACTATAACTAGATTTTTAATGACAGGCGCCGGAATCTGACTACAATCATTTAGAACAATTAATACACTTTTAGTGTCGAAAAATAATTGTTATAGTGCAATAGTTTTTTGCTAAATGTTTAGTGTTCATCTAATTTTGTACATTAAAAAAATCCTTCGTCTAAAGTATAAGGTAAGATATTGTTTATTTTGTATTATTTTTGCACATGAAAACATTCACGTCAGCTCATGGGCAACTAGCACATGAGCTGATTCGTGAAATGACTACCTGAGATACAGTCTTTACGTATTACCAATAAGTGTGAACCTTGAAGATTACCACAGTATAATTTCAATGAAATTATTCTCATGCTTCAAATGTAGCCAGCTATACAAAATAAAATAAATGTTAAAAAAAAGTCAAAAACAAAATTGATGAAGATCTGGCCTTTATTTAAATATAACTTAAAAGGGTTTTGGGTGCAGAAATGGTATTAAACAGGTAGGAACATATTAACCACAAAATTTAAAATGAATTTGCGAGACACTCTGAATGTTAGATATATCATGAACCCACATATATTGCATCTAAATCCTTACCAAGTTACATGGTTGTACTGGGTAAAGTTTATTTCAAATTTATTTTTGCAACTTAAAAAAACATCGGCTTCTATTTACCGCCGTCAAAGAAGCCGACATTTTTTATGTTGCAAATAAGTTTGACACAAACTTTACATATTGAAACAGCATTCATGTGCCCTTCATGGTGTTGTATACTCAACATGTAACAAGATTTTCAAATTTGATTTTTTAGGTTATGTAAATCCTATCAGCCTATTAGTTCTGAATAATGGTATAACAATTTTTATTAGATAACATTCTAAAGGCCATTCAGCCTGTCGTTTGGTAAATTGCATAAACCTGGCAATAGGAAACTGGTTGTAAACATTAATCTTTTTTATCGGTTTGTACTATTTGAGGTACTCAATTCAGTCGTCGACAATGTGAAACTATTTTTGTGCACTGGTAAGACTTAAATGGTGTTAACCTTTTCTCCTCTCTAATATTAAAATGCAGGTTTTTTCACGTTTTTAACTTCTAGTTAATGTTTATGTCGATACCATTGTCAATTTACATAAATTCAAGTAATCTTCATTTTAGATATACATATACATATTTTCCATCACAGTAATAAACGACAAGCAATTTTTTTCAATTTACTCAAGACAAAATAATAATACGATTTCATACATCAAATTTTTTTTATTAATCTAAGGAAACGTTGCTCTTAAGATTAGCTAAGGCTACAAGCAAGGCATACAGTTACGAACACCCCATAACATTTTGGAACCGGTTCTTACTTTTAATTATCCATTATGCTTAATTACCTGATTTTCATTAAACATCCGGTATTGGTGAAATACTCAAAACTTTACATATACTCAATCACTCACGCTTTTTTTCAGAAATTGTCCACCATTTTCAGATGTATCATTCATATCTTTTAACATTTTCGATTTTATTTGACCATTTGCCATTCTTTTTTTTTAACTACTTATGGTGTGGAAAGGGCGAATTATCGGATATTGGATCTCTGGAAGAGGTAATAAAAATTGGGTATCCGAGCATACACATTAATAAGAATTAGGACCCATACTTCAAACGTTTGTAAAAATAGACAAACATAATTCAGGCATCGTTTCATATTATATTTATTTTTCTATACCATCGTCTTTAATAAATATCATATATACATTTTGTACGAAAAAATTACCATAAAAAATTAATTCTGCAATTACCACACTTATATAACAGCCGCAAACTCAGATATATCGCATTTGAGTTGAAATTCTAAAATGTAAAACTAATACAAGTTATTTTTAAAGGATAATAATCTGAAAGGTACACGAGATAAAAGATTTATTTATATTCAAAAAGGAACGTGTACAGTCTGACTTTAATCTTCCTCTACAACACGCGTCAATATTTAAATTGGAGACAAAAATAATATGGTGATTAATCCCTCTTTGTTAATGCCCTAAATAGTGCTGAAAAGTATATGTCAACATCAATTTGTAAAATAAAATTAAATAATAAAGCTACTATTTATCATCAAAAAAAGGAAACGTTCAGGAAAAATAATTTAAGTTGTGAAAACCGAGTTAATTAAAGCAATACAAAACATAACCTAGTTTTTGTACTATAAAATAATATAAAAACATACAGAACGTGGAGAAAAACAAACAATCAATAGAGTAAAAACAATCCTTAGTTCCAGTTTAAAAATGATTTATTGCACTGCCTTAAATTTTTAAACTGAAACATAGAACAACATAAACTTTTGATTATAGAAGTAACTTACATATTGTAATTAAAATATCTGTACAAAACAAGTACACAGAGTTTGGTTCTTAAATTACATAAAAAAAAAGTATCACTTCGAGGGTTTTTACTATACGAATAAGTTAATAAATTATTTTTTAGAACATAAAAACAGCATTGTGCGTGACACAACATATAAAACTTTTTTAAAAATTGTCATCGGTCGTCGGATATATGAAATAATATTTAAATAAACAACACAAGAGATCCGAGAGGAACAAAAAAAATCTAGAATGAACCCCCGATATAACACCAAATTACCTTTGAAAGGAACTGTAATGTTTTTAACAACATGTTATATAACAATACATACACTTTTCTTTTAAGTCCAACATTTCTCTCATGTAGAATCTACGTTTAACCTTTCAACACGATACCTATTGTAGGGGATATAGGGAGTCCGCGAGAGATCATTGTCCGTTAGCACCCGCGTCCTATTCGGAACAACACCTTCACCCCGACCCATTAGCCAATCCGTACACTGCTTAACTTGCACATCACTAACATTTATACCGGCCCACTGTTTCAACCATGCTCTGAATCGTGTTGCTTTCTGTTTCGTCACTTGGGGATGAGACTGCAACAAAAAAATAACAGCAAATATTATATAATCTGACGATAGTTTCTCGTCCAATACGGTTAATGGATTATTCAATTCCAGAAATATGAATACAATATGGCAATTTCTTAAAAGTATAGTTCTTGCCAAACAGTTTTTGACACAAAAATGTATTTCCATAATAATACTGAATACTCAGAGTTACAGTGTTCCCAATGCTCAAAATTCAAATTCATGACTTTCTGTGACCAATAAATGATTTCGCTACTTACAAAGCATTAATTTACAAAGAACATATAAAAACACAAATAAATTGTTTTTCTAGATTTATAAATATTTTACCTAGGCCTTAATTTCAATAAATGATTACGTCTTTTACCAAAAGAGAATTAAATAAGCAATGAAAAATAAATTTTCAGAAGAATTAAATCATTGTATGCAGAAGGACCTCGAGTCAATTAAACCAAGTTTTGAGAGAGAGTGAAAACTAGTTTTCTTTGTTGCTACAATTACTGCTCTTTGCTTAGTTATTTTTTTAAACACGAAAACGGACTAGTATAGATTTGGGCCAAAAGAATATCACATCTAATAATAGGGATTCTGAAAGTAATTATTTTTTGATTTTATTTGTTAAATCTACTTATGCAGTGATCTAAACAATACACTACCAATATAATCCAACCATTATTTTTATTATAGTTACAAAAATATATTATAAACAAGGCCGCGAATCAGTAACTAACGCCACTTCTGTATATAATAACAATTGACTACTGCTGTATAATATTAGACACTTGATATTTAAGTCACTTCTTCATATAACATACAGATGACAATGAACAATTGAAATTATTTGTTATGTCATTTTGGATTCTAAATATGACTTGCACCTTTTCTGCATACACTGATTTAATTATTGAGTATCGAGACATAAATTTTCGTTTAATCCATGATCCTCCATTATTTTTAAAGGTTCCAGGTTCGGTGGGAACTCTGATTTAATAGTTAGACAAATATTCATAACAAATTACAAAAACTGATTATCTGACGACCAAGTATCAAGGCAGTTTTAAATTATCTTTAGAATAAAAAGTATGCTAATCTGAAATGTAATGAATTAAATAACAGAATACCAAAATATAATTATTATTAAAAAATAATCATAACTTGAGAAAATGATACCAAATATTTGTAGTCAAAAATACTGTTGTATAGATTTTTCCATTGAAATTATCATAAAAATGCACTAAAATCAAAAAGTCTATTATTTGATTTTAACTAATGTGAAGCCTAATTTTAGGGACACTAATGGTAATTAAAGAATTTTTACCAAAAGTACTTACATTATTTTGCAAAAATTGGATTGGTAACTGAGAGTTCTTAAATTTTCTGTGTTTAACCAGCAAAAATGTGACCTTTTAGACATTTGTATTAACAGGCAAGTTCCAGTTTGATGTGTAGGCAACCAGTCATGACATTAGTATATAGATTGCATAATTATGTGACGTCACACTACAAGAGTCTTATTACATTTTCAGGAGTTTTGGTTTGTTTTTTCTTTTTTTCAATTTAAGGTTGTGGTATTTTTAAATGGTTACCTTGAAATGTCAATAAATTATCTACATAAATAATTTTAATTAAAAATCCCTTAAACTTATAACCACATTAAGCTTATAATGTTGCTTACGTATTGTTTTAGATGAAATAATTCTTATCTCATTTACCATTTCTAAACGCCATATGCTGCCACATTGAAGATTGTCATAGAGTACGTGGTTTTGAATTAATCACTCAAGTTCCCTTTTTCGCTGCAACAGTTTACAACACTGTGACCATTATTCAAAAGAGCAGTACTGTATATTTAACCTGAATGTGCTATGCCACTCTCAGAACATTCTACCAAAATAAACCAATTAAATGCAGATTGATATCTCATTCTGATGCCACATAAAATGGTAGGACTTTACAGTTTCCCAGCTCACTAATAATTTTTCTCTTACTAAACACACCTAGAATAATAGACAATACACTTTCATATTGTCTCCAAGGTATCTCACTTTTCTTTTCTGTATATCTTCCAATGGTCATCGGCTTTATGTTACTAAAATAGCAGTTGACAAATGACCAGTGTCGTACGTTCTCTTTTATTCTATTTTTTTTTTTTCATTTATTCAAATGTAATTTTTTAGTTTCTCAAGTAAATTTATTAATAAAAATTTTAATTATGTCTTATTCCTGCTAATAAAATGGTAGGAGTTTCCATTTTAATTGAAAACTGTATAAGTTTTCAATTAAAACAAACTAATTATTTATACCCTTTATTTATGGTTTTACCAGCAATAAAACATAATTATTATAATTCCTTTTGCAGAATCAAATCTGAAAGTAATTTGCTTTTCACCGACGTTAAAGTACCTCTGTATACATATATTATTGGTAGTCCATTAAACCTCTAAATTGAAATTTTTAAAGCAATTTATTTGTTTTTTCTCTGGTTAGTTTAATAGACAATCTCTTATTGCATAATTTGTACCATATTGTCACTCCTTCAACATAAGTTGTTTACTTTAAAATTGGTTAAAAATAGCATAAAAGATAAGAACACTCGACAAACCTAAAAGTCTAAAATTTAAATAATAATATTTACTAAATCTGCAATGCTTTTCGCAATATTTATATTTTACTTATGGCTATATCATTGCTAAGGCGCAGGAAATATTAAAACATTCTTATAGTTATTTTAACCAAAGAGTTTGTAAGATTTGAGGATGGTGTATCAGGCCTAGTGTTCAATAGATCTGCCAGTGGACACAGGCCCGGATTATAGCTGGGGCATTAAATTTCAATAGTTCTTCTATGGTTCCTAATTAGTACCATCAATTATTTCTTAATTTTAATTCTTTAAAAACGTCCATAGATTTTTATCTGTTGTGAAGAAATGCAAATGACGGAAAGTAATGATTTTTATTAAAGCTTAGTTTGACAATAAATTTAAAAATACACATAACAACCAAACGTAAATGTTTTAAAAATGAAAAACAACCCGTTAAAACACTAAACGGAAACTTTCCTGTGTATAAGATGCAACACATTTTAAATTAAATTATCGGCATCAAAGTGAGCGATCAGAGAGCACTCACTGATCATTTCATTCGAACTGCAAATATCTGACTAATACGTGATTCATTATCACTGATCAATTTGAGGAAATAAAATATAACCCACAATATATGTCTTCGCCGCAACATAACCTAAATTAGAATTTTTGTGTTGAGCCAATGCTAGCGAAGTTACAAAAATGAATAAAAAATTTACAACCCAAAAACAAAACACACAGTACAGAATTGATATAAACCAAACACCAAACCTTTACTCTGACATTTCTGACACAAAAACATCTAATAAACTTCGACAACACAGTGGCAGAAAACACCACAACTGATTAGTCACATGATCATAATTCACTTAGTTTACCGCTACTGCACGATGAACACGACCAATGTCTCTTTCAATTGCTAAAATGGAGAGGTTAAGTGGGTGTTCTTGGGATAAAGTGCTTCTTAAATAATTTTTTACTCTTTTTGGCATATGAAATGACCCCTCACCGCTCACATTAGTAGTTACTATTGACAACAAATTCTTAAAATAACGTCTATATTAGAAAAGTAACACATAATTTTTCTTTCCTAATTATGGGTGATAAAATTCATTCCTGACATTTAAAAGCATGTCAGGAGTCACACTCTGTAGGGTGACAACAATTTTAGCACGTAACTCTTGCAAGTCACGCGTTTGCTCGTGTTCATGTTTATAAATTTGCGAAGTTGTATATCCCCACAAAAATAAATTGTTTGACGCCAAGTCGGGGGAACCTGGTGTCCATTTTATTGTGCCTCTTCCACTTATAAGACGATCGGGAAAAGTGTTGTCTAAAAACTCTTGCACCCTTCTTGCATTATGAGCAGGACAGCCATCTTGCTGGTACCAAATCTCCCCGAGGTTGACATCAAAAGCTTGAACAGCCAGAATAATCTGATTCTGCAAATAAATATTTGTCGGCATTTAAGTTACCGTCAATGAAAATAGAACCAATGACATAATCACCTAAAATGCCGGCCCAAACATTTACTTTTTGTGGATATTGAGTATGTAAAGGCACACTCAAATGTTTATTTTCCCTAGACCAATATCGAACTACAGAACGATTATGCCGGCCAAGATGTTTCATCAGTGAATGATGAAATTTTCGTTTTCACTAGTCTTCTCCATCATGGTTTCACAAAAATCCATTCGTTTCGTATGGTCTTCAGGAAAAATTTCTTGGGTAGTCATAATTTTGTAGCAGTGGTACTTATTTCTTTTCAGAATATTCCGCACTCTTCGTTCTTGAAAGATTTGTCTACTCGAACAAGGTGTATTTACCTCGCCGAAACTACAGACATTAGTTTCCCACCTTTCCCGATCTTCCTTAAGTAAACTGTAGGCTTGGCTTCGTCATTTAAATGACTATATTTTCTGCAATTTGTCGCACATCCCAGACTCAAACTTATGAATGATGTTAAACATCATCAGTTTGACCCGTCGGGCAGGACGGTTTTCAAATGTAAAAATGATATTAAATTGGTATTATCAATGACATGCTTCATAACCTAAATATTTCACAATTGGTAGTTCATTTCTAGAAAAGCATAAACATTTTTAGTTTGCCCTTGTTAATATTGGGACCAGAATCTTCCATTATGAAGACAAAAAAAAGAGCCCAATCATTAAGTTTGTTGGAACCTATGAACTGAAACACTAACAATGGAATAATTTTATCTGGAGATGATTATCTCCAGATGATGTCAACTTGGTTTGCGAAACGTGTCGAGTATAACTGACTGTTCTAGTGTTTGCGAGAGCTACTTCAATGTTAATGAGTTGACACAGAGCATTTTAGTAATTCAAAGTATGGTTTTGCAACATACAAAATACATAAAATATGTATACTTATTAACTTTAAGGCCGGTTTCTTCATCTTCTGTTAAATTAATTTGGTATCTAAATTTCCCTGGATAAGATTGTACAGATAACTGTTTCCATGGTATTTACCTACTAAATAAATTTAGCAGATGAAAAACCAGGCCTTGATCACATAAGAAATATTTGGTTCCCTACCCTATTAATGGCAGATCTAGCGATTAGGTCAACGATCAAGTGATTGGTCAATACGAGCCTGGCACTACTGTATTGCTGAACTAACCTGAAAAATATAACTTCTTGTATTTGGTACCTCTAATCATAAAAACTCGTACTTCAAATGCATAACATATTTTAAAATTGCTTATGTATTTGAAGCTAAACTTCAATACATAAATTTTAAATGAGATAGGTTGGAAACCATAAAAAATTATTTGATTCGTCTGAATAGGTACTTTTGTTTTAATAACCAAAAAACAATGCAAAACGTGACTTCTAAGATTGCTATCTGTGAAATAAGTTTGTAATTAATAGTTATGATTATGATTTGTGAATGTTGAAAAACCAATGCAAGAAATTGGAAAATGAGAAATGTACGTACGTAGAAATAATTAAAAATGTTATAGAGGCACATAAATTATCATAAATTTATTTTATTACCAGACCAGACACAAAAAAATTAATAAGCAATTGAATAGGATGGAATAGGCTAAATCTGAAATATTAACCGCTATTTGATATACAGGAAAAAGTAAAATTTATATATATCAAAATAAAGAATTACGTTATTTTATGTTATGTACATAATAATCAGATAACTGAATTTTTTATCTCAGATGCTTTAAATATATTAAATTCAAGTAGTAGTCAAAGTAATGCAATTTTTTACTTGCATCTTGCGTGCAGTTTTACAACTTTTGATAGGTTCCCACGTCTATACATTATATATGCATTAAAATAGTTTTTACGATAATACTTTTCCTTTTTCTTTAAATCTGACATTTTATTATTTACACCCGCTTTAAGAAGAAGGGTTAATTTTAAACAGGAAGCTATTTTCCAGCTTGTCATTAGTCAAAACGGGAGGCAAGTTCACACAAGAGCTGGCTCTCTGCAGCCTAATGTCAATTGGTCGAATCTAGGAGTGTGGCAAGATCTCACGATTAATTGCGAGATTTCATAAATTCACCCCTAATCTAAAGATATCACGATTTGTACATTCAATCTCACGATTTCAAAATATACATTGTCATTCCAACGTGCCAGAAAATCATTTTATATTATTTCTGTCCACTTATAGATGGTATTGCCAGCACACCTGTACTTTTTAGTCCTCCTATAGTCCCTAACTCAAAATCATTTTCTCGGAATTTAGCTGGTTTTTGCATTCTGCTCTTCAGTTATTAATTATGTGTTAAATGATTATGATTTTCCAATAACTAAATAAATAACAAAAAAATAGTCAAAATTTAGTTTTCAAAGAAACAGCAAGTTGTCAACACTAGCGACAATGTTGATTTAGTATAAGAGCTCAAATTGACCTAAACAATTTATAATTTCCCTTATAATATTTTATTTAGCAACGTAGATAGGTTGATCCCATATGAGTAATTATTCATGATAAAGGAAACAGAAAAATTCTCATAAAATTAGAATTTTATGAGAATTTTTCTGTTTCCTTTATCATAATTTATTTAGGATTCTTTATAACTACATGAAATCATAGGGATCTTCTGATGAACATTTTAGTTCAAATGATCGGTTCTTGAAATTACCTATGATGTAATGATATTTGATAATTTCATGTTTTATTTATGAAGCAACTAATTTGCTTACTATTTGCAATTCACAATGCAATTTGGGTTTGATCGAACATTTTATTTTTAATAGCACAATTATTGACACCTTGTATATTTTTCCTAATCTGATTCAGCTATTTTCAATTTTTGGTAGTTGGCATTCCGGAGACTATTGTATGTATTTATTCTTAAATTGTTTATATACTTTACAATTAATAAGTCCATATAATTTTACAAGTATTTTAAATACATGTATAAATGACACACTCCTTACTCATTTCTACCTGCAAAATTCCTAGAGGAATGGATTCATATTTTATAGGTCATCAGGTATACTGTCTTTGACAGTAGAATATTTATTTATGGCCTTTTAATGATTATACAATGTGAAATTTATGGTAAAATTAATCAAAAAAACATGCAGTACCTACCTGTGCACAAAGTAAATTTATATCTGTTTGTAAAGAGCCTTGTATAATAATAAAAAGATTTTGCGCCCAAGAAAGAGTCTTGAACAGTGCCCAATTCAAAATCAAACTGTGGGGCATGTGGCTGTGTAAACCATTCTCAGGAGTACTTAATTCTTAAACAGGATATTTTTAGATAAACTAAGTACCTAATATGGGATATTAAATGTATGGAAGTTTTTATTGCTAAATACCTTAAAGGTCAGTCAGAATAATATTAATATAACAAGTGTAGGACCCTTGGTATTATCAACATTTCAATGGGACCTTTAACTTAAAAAGGAGTTTTAGTGACAAGAAATTTATTATAAATTCTCTTGTGAAAAAAAAAAAGATCTGATTTCGTACATCTCAGTAACATGTGAGAATATAGATCAATCTGATCGAACGACTGGCGTCGTTGTCACATGTTTCATGGTTTCCTGTTTCTGCATACCAACTGTCAAATTTGGATTTGTTTATTTTTGAGTTTGATTGTTACCGTTTTCTTTATTTTATCGATTTTTGTATATGAAAAACAAATCTTTTCAGAACTAACGATAGTTAATCTTCAAGACAAAAAGTATGTTTCAATGTATAATAATGATTCTTAAAACTATATACAAAATCTTTTTTCTAAAACGTTATCGGTTTTTTATTTTTAATGATGTTAATTAATTTAAATGTAATTGTTAATATCTACAAGCAATCAGCATTTTGCCAAATTATATAAAAACAAAATTTGTTCAAATTTAAAAACTGACAAAATCGTTAAATTTGTCTGACTTTTAGCGGACAAATTGTAGGTTATGTTTTTACTTTTTCACCTGTCGATGAATAAAGTTTGTTTATATCTGGATGTCATTTCAACAAGCATAAATTTGACTAACGCAGTGCTGATTTAATTCATATGAATTATAACGATGATGTAACAGCATTCTTTTGTGATGTCGATAATAGGCAATTTCTTATACTGGATTATGAAAAGTATGGACGTTGACCGAGCTCGTTAGCGCATTGGGCCAGAACGTCAAGTGACAAACAGCTGGTTTACTGCTTATTGACTCCTGGTGTCTATTCTGACAAAGTCGAAGGGTTTGGTTGTGTGTATCCGAGTTTTTTTTAACTGTGTAACTCCTGTCCGTGTAACTTCGGCTTTGGTTTGGGGGTTGTTTAATTTATGTGGTGTTTTTTTATTGTAAAATACCTAAATAATATTTCTTTAACTATAAGATACTAGTATAAGAAAATTCGGTCAACCCTTGAATTTCCTGCTGATATTTATTGCTCTAAGTAGATTAAATAATAACAACAGAATAATAAAGTGATAAATAACTACTACAGGATTCAAATGTATTGAGCCTTTACTTTATCTGCAAATATCTTAAAAATGGCAGAACAGAAGAAACTGGAAAAATGATGTATTCATTCACTCCAAAGATAACAGGTGATGGCACATTTTTGTAAATGATAGGTGAGTGGACTCTTTTATTTTTATTATTTTAATAACATCCTACACATTGACCAATATCTTTTCTTCTTTTTTTTTTTTTAATAACACTAGTAAAAAAAAATCAAACTATAAACGATCAGATAATGCCGCAAATTTCCAAGCTATTCTATTAGTTGTTACGTAATAGGAAAACTGACAAGCCTAAACAATGAAATCAAAGCACATCCCACAATGGACGACAAAAGAGCCGTGTAGAGTTGTTGTCAAGGATTTAATAGAATGTGCACGTATTTCCCCCATTACAGCACTATACAACAGACAATATGTATTGTTTGAAGTTAGTCCTCATTTTAAACATTTTCATTTTACAATTAAACAAATAGTAATTGGTAAAATTATATTTATAACATATTTATAGTCCTTATTATATTACCATACTCGTATTTTTTATAATTTTCGTTGCGGTCCAGTAGCCTATTAAGGTTTTGAACAAAAAAATTTGAAAAAAATTACTACAAAAGAATATTCCCCCATGAAAGTACACAATTTTAGATAAAATTAATAAACGGTTTCCTTAAAATTTAGTATGACAAGGGTACGATTAAAAATGGATATTCACAGTGAGAATTTGCAGTACATTTGAATCATGTATATATTTAAATACTGAAATGAAAAAATTTAAAATACATATAAAAATGTTATACTTCTTTTGTTATTTAGAATTTATTTATAATTTTTTTGACTCGTTTTCCATTAAAAGCAAATAAGGAAATTCCATGACTTTTCTTCAGATTTTCCATGAGATAAAATTCCATGACCTTTTACTAGAAACATTTAAAAAACATTCAATTTCTTAGTAGTAGTAAGTAGTAGTAGTAGCTACTTATTTTACTAGGCAAGTAGGCCACAACGGGCCCTCTTACCTAGGGACCTACAGTTTAGCGTAGACTCCGAACCACGGTCTTAAACAGTCAACTAACCCACTACCTGGGCCTGTCTGCCCGCACCACTGGCGACCCTATAACTGAGCTCGTTTCTTAGCCTGCATCGGACTAGCGGTCTTCCCGGGATTGTCTGTTGACAGCCTACCGACTGTTAGACGCGCTATCAGTCATCCATCCAATTGCTGGACTCGCTCAGTGCTGCTTAACATCACTGATCAAATATCGGAAATTAAACGGATGACCTTCAATTTTTTAAAAAAATTAATTATTAAAATGCATCCAAATTCCTCGCTTTTCATGTTTTTTTTTAGACTATCTAAAATATTTCGTTTAGTCCAGGTTCTCCAATTTCGTGGGAATAACAAATGAATTATTACGTTTTTTTTCTTCTATTTCGAGTAACAAATTGTTTAAAGAATTAATTTGTTTTTATTTTGCGCAAAATGCACGTCATTATTTTTAAAAAGGTCTGTGTAACTCAAAAATAACTTTGGAAGCTTAATTAAAAATTAAATACTTTATAAATAATCATTAAAGTTACATTGAAAAATAAAATAGTGTTACGTCAGATATCAATTGTTTCATTTCTCAAAATTGTGTATTTTTGACATGTGCCTCTTTTGCATATCCTGATTCAAGTATTACTGAATTGATGAAAATTTTGACCAAAAGAAAAAAGCGCTGTTTTTTGCAGTGATAAATAATTTTGTAATGTAAATTGTAACATACGGTGAATATGTCATAATATAGATTGTGGAATAAAAATTATAAGAGAACGATTTTCTTTCTTGATTATTTTGTAAAAATTTGCACTTGATTCATAATGCAATTACTAGAACCTGATCCGAATATTACATTGGGAATATTTTCGTGAAACATTCTGAAAATATCGCAGCCATTACTCTCTTGTAGAACGATGAATAAACGATTTCCGGAGTTACAGTTTAATGGCACAAAATTTCAATATTTGTGAAAAAAATATCATATAATCGGATCCAGGCTCTAATGAGTAGATGACTTGCTAATAAAATTTTTCAAAATTCAAACAAAGTAACAGATCCATTTAATTTTTGACAATACGATTTTTGGTATATAAGTGTCACATACCATCTTTTGTTTGACATATTTTTAGTCTCATGGCAAGCAGAAATGATCGTCCCGATTGATTTTTCCTAAACCAAATAATAGAAAAATATCCCAAAAGTGCAAACTTTTTAGATGACAAAACCATAGATTTTTATCATTTGTTCAATTCATGTCATTCCAAAAGGTGTTCTCTCTGAATGAACATGCGAGCGGCTGGCTATGGCAAATATTTTTCAGATATTCACAGAAATGTCAACGAAATGTTTAGAATTTAGTAATATCATCAACAAAACGCGCCTATTATTACTTTTTCCTTTATAATCACATTTTAGGTATGTCACAATGTATGCTCAAAAATCCGTTTTCCATCAGTCCTTTCAGTTTTGTTCTCAGACATCCTGTACAAATAACCAAACAAAAGAGTTAAGCGGTAGTGCAGGATCTCGCACATTCTTACATGTATGCTACTGCACTTGGCTTTTTAAGAAAACCGACATTTACTAACATTAAATTATATCTATTATAAATTGTATTCTGTATTGGTTGTTCTTAATAAAGTCACCATTATTATTATTAAAAAGAAAACCGCTATTTGGTCATTGTACGTGATATGATGAATTTATATGATCTAATTTTTCTGGTGTGCGTATCATGCCATTCTAAATATTTTAAAAAGTTTTCAAGTCTATTATGATGGAGGTAGCAATATGAATGAAACGTTTATCGCTACATTTGTTTAAATTAATATAGTAAAGAAAAACATTCGACAGTTACTTGTTGCTAACTAATCTTTAAACAATCTCCTACACACACTCAATTGTGTCGTTATTTTAGATTATTTTTTAATTCATTACAATCAGCATTAAGGATTTTGAACTACCTAATACAACAAATTAAAAATAAAGACTCACCTTTCTAGCTCTATGGAAGGCACTTATATTGTACAGGTAGCTGTCTTTAGTAACGGTGAACATAATTTTAGAGTCTTGTGTATTAAATTTACACTCAGTCTCATCACTCACTTCATAACCTGGATGATCAGTTTGATTTCTTTCTGGAGGAGTCCTCTCGTTGAGTTTCCTCTCTATAGCTTCAAGAATGTTAAAATCACCGTCATTCCTGCCGTTACTCTTATTGGCATCTCTGTCATCTTGTAACCTCTTGTTTTTCTCCTCCTCGCTGTCATCTAACTGATGGTTTCTAACCACCCTTTTATTATTATTCGAGTTGTTGGCGACCCTTCTTTGATATAATCTTAAATTTCGGTCTAGGTAAACGGGCGACCTCGGCTTATTCTCAGTGTTGGTACAGTCCGCATAACACTCCTTATAGTTGCTCCACTTCTTAGCCTCTTCTACTTTTTTGTTATCCTCAGGTTCAGTGTCCAGAAGCTCTATAGTCATCTTACAATCTCGCTTATAAATGTAAATTTTAAAGCAGTTCTCTTCTTGAACTGCTTTTTCACTGGCTCGTTGATAAGTGAGTTCAAGATGTGTTTTTTTATAAGCAGACGAACAAGGCCCACCAGCTGCCCCCCGTTTTTGCTCCTTCAGAAACAACTCTGAACAAGCAATTGCAGTCCTTTCAGTTACACAATGTTGTAGTTGCCGCACTGCGTATGAAACAACTTTGTCGAGAGTAAAAGCGATATAGGCGTGTATACCAAACATTTCGCGTAAGGTGTCCTCGTACGTATTCGCTTCCATGTTGCCATCAAGAAGATTCTTAACCATATCCAAGAAGGCGGGGTAATAATCTTCTACCTCTATTTGGGGCTTTGGCTTCAACCTGAGCGCAATCGCAGTGCTCTCTTTCCTGTTTGAACGGGACTTAGACTCTTCTGCAGCCATGGTACACGCCCGCTCATAGATTTTGGCTAAACGTTCACACAGAATGGCATGTAACCTTAAGAAGATGTACCAATTATTGTTTGCCATGAACAGGGTATATGCTTCCTCCTGAAACAAAAAATACATATGTAAAATTTTACCAACATGATTGTTTTGACTTCAGTTCTTTTGTTTGTTAAAATCATTTTTCGGAGTTTTCGAAAGAATATCTTCCCTAAGGATCTACTATTTCTTGTTACTAAATTACGTCATTGGTAAGCTTTGAATTTTATGTTTAAAGAAACTATAGAAACCGTAAAAGAACTAAGGGCTGAATATGTCTGCTTGCATCATTAAGGTGGTGCGACATTAATCGTGCAGTTCATATTTTAACCGGCGCTTTAACTTATGTATTGAAGAGGAAGGCAACATTTTTGAACATATATTATAATTATTTTCTTAATTAATGATTTTACTTTTTGTCATTATGTTTTGGAGGTGTGAAGCTGTTAAATAAGAAAAGTGAATATCCAGGTCAGTATTAAAAAAAAAAAGTTGTTGCTGGTTCTGCAGCAACGAAACGTCGCACAGAAAATTTGTGATCAACTTTGGATAGAGGAGAACAAAACTGAGATAAACAAAAATGATAAACCTTTAAAAAACTAGTTAATTCATTCACATTTATCTATATAATAAATCTGCAAAACAGATAAATCAGTGCTAAGTAATCAAAGATATAACTTAATGAGGTCACAAAACATTACTTTTTTTTTTGTTTTCTGTATTACCGTAATGAATAAAATCTCCACTAACGTGCATCATACTCGTATTTTCAAAGATGTCTGATTACCAGCAAGTTACGGTAACGTTACCTGTAATTTATAAAATTCATTTTCGACCATACCATCATACTGAAATCATCAAGATAATTATTTTGGTACCAAACATCTTTCTGTATTTTTGTTTGTAATACTATACCCACCACTTTACGTTTCTCACAGAACTTTTTTTTATAACAGTTCCAAATATTAGACTCACTTTAAAGTACAATTTGAAGTAATTTAATGAATAAACCAAAACCACATGGCAAGTAAAAACGCGGATTTCAAAATTCGCACGATTAATGACAATAATTCTAACCTCAAAGACACGAGTCAAATGTCAAATTCGAGGCTACTGGCGGAATCTGTAAATTACCAGTAACATGCGCTAGGTAACTTCCAAAAATGGAAATGATATCAAAATATATATATTTTTTGACATATAGTTTACATACAATAAAAAAAAGTTCAAAACACTCAACTTTAAAGCTCGAAATCTGGTCCTCTTAATGCGAACTTTGGGAGGCTTTTGCACTGAGATAGCATTTAATATTTTAGATAGTTGCATATGGTCTTTAGCTTTTAAGCATTAACTTTTTAGACAATTTCAAAGGTTTTTTTTTTTCACATAAATCCAAATCCCTACCATACCTCATAAAAAAAATTAAATAATCATTATAGCGTGGGCGAAACCAAATGCATAAAATTCAACATCAAAATATGGATTTGATCTATTAATATTAATAATGGAATGTTAACTTACAGGATCACTAGTCTGAGCATGTAGTGGTACCTTCACATCCTCTTCCTTTACATTCATCTCAGGTTTAATCTCTACAGGACTTCCACCATCAGGTCGTGCAGGTGATTTTCCTGGACTTATATTTCCCTTCCCCTTGACCTCTCTTTCTGACTTTGGAGAACTACCCGGACTTTCATCACAGTCGTCCTTATCATCTGTAAATGTTAAGCACGTTACAGAAAATTACATTGTGTTACGAAGTGTGAACTCACCATCTTCCTCGCGTTCATCATCGCTGAGCTGCTGTCTTGGGTGAAAAAAATAAGTCAGGTAGAAACTGGCATAGCAGGTGTTTTATTCTTCTCTTTTCACTTTTCTGGATCCCCGTTTGCCTCTTAACGTGATGTATGAGAAGATTGGCAGCATCGTCAAGAATTGTGCGGTCTCTATAAGGTAGCACTAAATGAGGTCCAATGGCAGGCTCTGCACCTTCTTCATTTTGCTCGTGTCTCTATAAACAAACAAATAAAACATCAAAGGTGAATTTTAGTTTCACACTAAGAAAATTGTAGCAAGTATAACTGAGTTAAGGATATTTTTTCCAAAATCTTCTCTCCAACCTGCATTAAATTTTGCACCATTGGCCTAAAGCTAATTCACATAAAAAAAAAAAATTTTGAAGATCGTTTGGTGCTCAGTATTGCAACAATATAAAAATTTGTCTTACCTCATCAAAAATGGTTTCTATTTCGTTAAATAGGCTCTTCGAACGGAGAGCTTTGACATCAGTTTGTTTAAAGTTGATGCCTTGATGATCGAGACTCTTCAAGTAATACTTTTCATTTTGTTCTCTCCAGATCTTGTTAAAACCTTTCTGTGCTTCTCTCCATTCTTCTTCTTTTGTCTTAAGTCTACGAAGTACAACCGGAACTGCGATAGCAGGATTCCTCTTCAAACCTTCTATGATATCTGGAGCTTTATCACCATAAATCCTCTTTAGGGCACGTTGGTGTAAAGTGGGTGAATACCCACCTAAACAATCATCCAGTTTAAACTTTGCAATTTCATCTGGAGTCATTCTATTTAATTTCTTCTGCACCCCCTCAAGAACTCTTATCGTTGAGGCATTTACCTCAATGACGACATCCAATTCAAACCTTTCATCCTCGCACCGATACATATATTCTTCATATTGTGTTTTACGAGAGCTAACAAATGTACTGTCCTCTGACCAAGTGGGGAACGATACCCACTGGTCATTCAATACCTCTTTGCATAGTTGAGTTCTACCAGAACATTTTAGCCCTTCTTGTGCTTTAGGAATTATACAATAGCTTGCACCTAGTCTTTTGGCAGTAGCGAGATCTATTTCCAAAGCATGATCACCTTGAGGACGCTCAGATCGTGTAACATTGAAAGGGACAGACTCGGTTTCATTTTGTTGTCCCATAAACTCACGGAACCATCTTAACAACTCTGGAAACTTACCAAGAAAAGGCGTAACAATTTGGATAAGTTCGCTTTTTGAAACAATTTCTTGGTTAAATAAGGTAAGGCATCTCAGGAAATTGTTGTAGACTTCTGGAGAACGTACAGCTTTCCGAACCTAGAACAAAAAAAAATCCTTGTCTTTCTACCATATACCAACATATACAGGGTGTAACCGTTTTAAATACAGAAAATTTAATAGTAGATAGATTTCTGAAAAAAAATGTTTTTTTTTGTGTTATGAACATTTTCTCATAAGCGCTTAGTTTCTGAGATACAGAGTGTTGAAATTTTTATCTAATAAATGTTTTTCTTATATAACATTTCAATTTTTTTATATATTTATCCAAATTTGGCAGTGATTTATGTCAGATGGAACTAATAATATGATGCAGAGGGGACATGAACACCTTTTTACTTGAAAACTTCTACACATATGGATACTTAAAAATAAACGATTTTAAATTAGTCCAAATTTCTTTTGAAAAAAAAATTTCTCTTGCAAGTTTTTGATATTTTTAGTAGTCTTCCGGTAAATTGAGTTTAAGTGTTTCGTTGCATACCTCTGGTTCCACATTTTGTTATAGGTGGCTTTGATAAGATTTGTAATCATAGTTGTTAAAACTGTCAAATAAATAAAAATACTATTTGTATATGCTTTGCGCCGGTGATTTGACAGTTCTAACAACTACAACTTATAAATCTGTTCAAAACTGCCTATAAAAAAAAAAAAAAAAATTAGAACAGATATGCAACGAAACACTTGGACTCAATGTATCAAAAGACTATCGAAAATATCAAAAACTTGCAAGACGTTTTTTCAAAAGAAATTTGGAATAATTTAAAAACGGTTTACCTTTTTTTTAAACATTCATAGGCACAGAAGTCGTTATTTCAGATTCCATCAAGCATAAATCACCACCAAATTTGGAATAAATATATTAAAATGTGCAAAAATTATGTGACAAAAACATGTATTAAATAAAAATTTCACGCCCTCCATCTCAGAAACTAAATGCTTACGAGAAAGTGTTCATAAATCATTAAACAATAAGCACCTATTTTTCAAAAATCTATCAACTATTCAATTTTCTGTATATAAAATGGTTACACCCTGTATACGTGTTAATGGATTCTTGTGGTGTCCGAACATAAAAATTTTTAAATCATCATTTCGTTTAACATAAATTAACAAATATGACATAAATCTAGATTTCTCATGTCTAAAATAAAATAAATTAAAATAATCCAGTATTGTATTGCGGTTTTAAATAAAGTTATTTACTTACTTATTTACTTCCTTACTTACACTCATTTTATCGTTTCCTATTTTATATCTGAACATTAATTTAATTTAAAAATCTACAAAAAACAATATATTATGATACATAGAAGAGACAGGGGAAGATTTAGATGACCCTTTAATAGAAAAATGCATTCAACGAGAAAACAGAATTTTTAAAGAAATGATCCAAACTTAAGGGAAACTAAAACTGCTCGAAAGAAAAACCAAACTTAAATCGAGAGAAAACAATAACTTAAAGGTAAATCCCAAGGGTACTACTATAAATGATACAACAGCGAAATACATTAATAACATTACATAGAGAGAAATAATAACTAACACTGTGAATGTACTTGTATTCGTCTAACTCATTACTGAAATAAATGATTTAAAATTAAAGATAAATATGTTAAGTGATAGCAATACATTGATAAAAAATGATATGGAGCAAAAAACTAATAACAAAAAAGACATAAGAAATAATAACACAGAATAAGAAACCAGTGACCCCAAAACTACCTATGGTAAATTTAGGAGCTGATAAAACTGTGACAACAAACCAAAACAAAGTTAAGGATTTAGAATATTTCCAAAGGAAAATAATGGAAGAGGTAATATATACATAAACCAAACTGATACTTCACAAAATCAAGAGATAGAAGTCTGAAAGGCCTACTGCCAACATAAAGATGAAGAGGACTGGAATAATATTAATAGGAGAAAGAAAGCGTTTAAGATCAATGTTGGTGAATCAGAGGAAAAAACTCCGAAATTGGTGTAAAACCTAGTTTGGATGTATTTGTACGGGGCGGGCCAAATGAGAGTAAAGAATGTAAAACATAAGTAACTTTTGCAAATAAATGTTTTATTTTTTTTGTTAGAAAATATAATTCATGGACATTTTTTACAGCTATGTATGAAATATAGCAATCACAAATGACCCCCATTTTCTTTCTGACACAGATGGGCCTTTTCCCAGAGTATTTTGCATTACTTTACGCAAACTTTCAGGCTCCAAATTTCTTATTTCTGCACAAATATTATTTTTGAATTGGTGAATGGTTTGGGGTTCGTCCACATACACCCGTTCCATCAAATAGCCCCATAAGAATAGGTCAGGGGCCGTCAAATCTGATAAACGGGAAGGCCAAACAAAATTTGCATTTCTTGAAAAAAATTCGTTCACCCAAATTTCATGAAATAACTTCATTGTTGCCCTAGCCGTGTGCGCATGGTGCTTCCTTCTGCTGGAACTATATTTCAGGATTATCCTCGCTACGCCGGACGTAAAAAATTATCAATCATGGTCCTATACAGAGCCCCGCTGACGGTCTCTGGGTGGCCTTCCTCATTTTCAAAACAAATATGGACCAATAACAAATTTGACGGCCCTCCGACTTCTCTTATAGGGCTATTTGAAGGAACAGGTGTATGTGGACAAACTCAACAATATTCGTGAAGAAATAAGAAATTTGAACTTGAAACTTTGCATTAAGTAATGCAAAATTCTCTGGAAAAAGCCATTTGAGGAATGTTATATTTCATACATAGCTGTAAAAAATGTCCATGAATTATATTTTCCAACAAAAAATAGAGATAAAAAAATTAATTTGCAAAAGTTATTTATGTTTTACTTCCTTCAGTCTCATTTGGCCCACCCTGTATAAAAGTAACACAATATGTGACTGAAGATGATATAAAAAACCTTTTTAAGAAATAAAATTGGAGCTGAAATAGTAAACGAGTTAAAATCAGAGAAAAGTCGATTTAATTGTTTTATGGTAACAGCTAATTTTCAATACAAGGATAATTTCTATTTTCTACCCAAGTTTTGTCCAAAAGGCACATGCTATAGGAGATTTGACTTTCAACTTCATCATGAAAAGATGAGACAAAAAATTGTTGATTCGAGACCAAATTCAAATTTTTTAAGTGCATAGCAAACTCCCTAAAAACAATATAGAAAAAATTAAAAAATAATACATTAATTGGACTTTTAAATACAAGATCTATTACTTATGATTACTTTCTCACTTCAAATAACATGGATATGGATATGGACAGTAAGAAATCAACTATAGCCTATTATACAAGTAAATGTTTTAAAGATATAGAAGAACATTTTTCCTTAATGCAAATAAGCATAGACAATATGCTAAAATATACCATGCGTGTGTCAAACATAGCCAGTTAGAAAAAAGACTATGAACGATGGCTGAGAACAAGAATGAAATGAGATAAAATAAGACATGCCCAGGGAACGCAAGGACAGGTGCAGTCTGTGCCCCACGAGCCACCTATGATACACAAACACATCGTGACCTCTCCATTACGGTTACGTTCATCTCACTTGTTCAATCGATCTTGGCTAATATATTGTATACAATCTACATATAAATTTTAGGAAAAAAACACCGACTAGATATTAAAAAGAATAAAAACAGCTCAATACTTCTGAAACATTTTTCGTAATTACATCATAATATGAATATAAATAAAATATGCAAGATCAAATATAATTAATATAAATGACAAAAAAAAGTTAAGAAAATGATTAGATGAGTTTACATTGGGTATCTTCTCAAATTCCAAATGATTATTAGTGACTCCCTGACCTCATAACACACCGACATATGTTTAAAAACAGCGCAGAGATTGAGATCCCCCTCGGCAGAATGTGCTAGGATTTCAACATTTCATCAATGTAAGCACAACTATGGATTTTGTCGTAACACATCAGTACGATGTGTATCTGTCCAAGGTACGAAATTGATAATAAAAAACCGAGTATATATTTAAATACTGCTCACAGAACCTTAACAAATCAATAAAATTATTAAAAAGAACTGTAACAGGTGAATGAGAAGCATTACCTATTAATATAAAGCAACCTTCACTCTAGCCTGTAACAATATAGCACCGTTTCTTATACAAAAACCAATATCTGGGAATTTGCTTAGATCACACAGTGCAGATAAAACAAAAATAAATTTCTTACCTTATCAAAAAAAGTGTAATCGTTCAAAGTGCCATATTTCCCAGCTTCACTAAGGCTTACATCGCGGCACGAAGAAGACAACTTGTGCTTCTTTGGCGGTGGAGCATCTCTATGTTGATAACTGGAATATGGAGGAGACCGTTTTACTGCTCCGGAAATATGGCTTGGCTTGTGCGATATATTATGCCTATCCATCATATTATCCCTATGATATGGCTTACTTGGTGGCTTCTTTACAGAGTTTGAATGTTCGGATATGGGTGCTTGATTGATGTGACTTGTTGCATCAGGTAGAAATTGGCCAAACTCGGCAAGAAGGTCACTTTGGTTTTCAAAGAGTTTGGCTACTTGGCTGTAAACTTCTTGTTCTGTGAGATGCTTCCCACCTGACCCTATGCTTGATGACTCTTTTAGTGTGCGTTGTTCTTTTTGGTAGGTATGCAGTATCTCGAGAAACCTTTTGTACTTCTCAGGCTGGCCTTGGAAACGATTCTGCAAGAAAATCTTACTCCTTATAAAATTTGAATATGAAATCAAGATTTAATTACACAAATTTACACATAGGGCAAACAGACAAGCTTTATGGAACTTTATTAAACTTAAATCTTGGCAGCACTGAATAATTTTGATAGTCTCTTTTAATTGATAATAAATTGTATGTCAACATTGCACCAATGTGTAACACAAAAAGCATAATTGTTTAAATATAACACTATAAACAGACAGCACCTCACCTACATATGTAGTATTTTTTAAGTTTATATTTAACCTTCTGAAATATGATCAAAATAGGTGGATTTTTAAAAACAATTTTGACTATATTTACTTTTCATGTTTAACCAATTTACTCATTGGGCTTCCCATTTAGCAATACATGGGTTCTGCAAAATTTAACAGAATTTTTAGAAATGTATAAAATACCTCAGAATAACGAACTATTGATCTGACTAAAAGCATCTTATAACAAACGTGTCGTTTTCAGAATTACAAGGTAAGTAAATATTTTAACTTCCACTTTCACAAACTTTTTCCTAAATTCATTTTATACTAGATATAACAATACAATTTGGACATTATAACATAAAAAATGAATAAAATAATTTTTTTTTCTGCATGTTCCAGGACACATGGATAATTTATAAGTATACATAAGTTGTAATTAAATATTTTGTATGTAAATTATGAAAATTTATCACCCCAGCAAACATCATACTTTGGTTGTTTGCTGGGCCTTTACGGGAGGTTCTGGCTGAATAAAGGCCCATACTTCAGTGTTTACTGTAACACTGATGAATATCAAAGGACGTTTGCAAGAGTATATATTTGAATATGTCCATTTTTAATAACCATAACTGGACTATGTTGAAAAAAAAAATGGAAAAAAAACAGTGTTGCTGAACACTACATACTAGATATCACCTATCAGTTGTCAGATAACAAATCTATATGGTGGGAAATTAAAAAAATAAATTAGATACAACTCGGTTTCTTCTAAATACATACAAAGAGAGATAGCTCAAATACAGTGCTCAACATGAGCAATATCAGTCAGCAAAGTTCGCAATTCAAATTTGTTCCAACATATTTTATTTACTGCAAATTTAATTCATATATCTCTAGAATTTTGATATTTACACAATTATTACCGTTACTAACATTTTCAAACGTTTCCAGTTAACACAATAATGCCCCTATCCAAGTAGGCGTGGCAAGCAGCGTTTATGTAACAATTTAATTACATTACTTCGACACTTACATATGCAATAGGCAATAAATTAAATATACATGGTAAACGTCATTTTGTGGCAAACCATGTAAAAGATTTTTATGACAAAATTTTCAAAATGGCCTCAGACTACAAGAACTCTCACAGGAGCTACCATTAGATTTAATAAAATACATAAATATAAAGCCAAGTATAAAGCAACAAAAACAAAAATTTTAGTTCAAATATGAAACAAAAAAAAAGTTAAACCGTAAAAAGACTTACCATCACGATCAACTTACAATACATGACTGAATTGAAATGCTGAATCGTTTATTACAGAGCAGATAAACCAATAAGAGATATGACATACCTTAGATTCTTGAACAAATATATTTTATCTAGTTGCTAGTGTTACTACAAATTCTTTTCAATTTCCCATCAATTAGAAATATCAACTTACTAAGATCGAGCAAACAAATGTTTTTCTTTTTTGTAAATTCAAAATTTAAACTTACCTTTATTTTATTAACATAGTTGATGGCATGGTTAAACTCCACTGGTTGGTTCTGTGGGGTATCGGTGTGTCCTTGTAATGCATGTGAAACTGCAGCCTGAGCGGCTGACAAAGAGAGGGAGCTGTAAGTAGGAGCACTGCTGCCATAACTGGATGAATGATGTACTACTGGAGCAGTTGGTGGTGCTTGTGGGGGCAACTGGAGGAACATGTTGTGTCATAGGCAAAGGCTGAGAGGGTGGTTGGCTGGGGGGAGGAGGTTGGTTTTGACCAGACATGTTAATTGTACCAGAACCCTTCAGTATCATTGCAGATCTTTGTTGTTGGGGATCAGAATTCATGGTACCTGTAGGACTTGGCATACTAACAGACACTTGAAAAGCATAGCCCTGATCACTTCGTTGGACCTCAATTTTGTACCCTGGAGGCAAAAAGGTATTAAAACCTACAATTAGTTCGGGGAATCCTTTAAATAAATTAGAAACTCTTTGAATAACACCTGGTGTGTCGATGCTCTGACTTTTAAATTCTTTCATAATGTCCAAAAAGTCATTGTACACTTGTGGTTTTGAACCAAACTTATACTTGACAAGATCCAGGTAAGATAAAGCATCCTCAACCTTTAGTCTCTGGAAATTGCTACTTGGAGATTGCTGCTGTTGTGGTGATTCCTGGAGAGTCACACTTAGGAGGAGAGGCACCACTTGTGCGTAGTTGAGAATGACCACTTACGGAGAGCGGCATAACTTGGGGCTTAACTGTATGAGGAACTGCTGCAGCTGGCATGGCACCGTAACTGACAGGAGGCGGTGGTGGATAAAGTCCAGACTGCATACCTTCACTAACAACTTTCACAGTGCTTCCACTGGAGTATGATAATGCTGGTGCAGTATTCGGCAATGACTGACGGTATAGAGTACCAGATAAAGGGGGTCCACTTCCTTCCTTTACAGTCTCATCCACACGCAAACGTTTCATTTCAAATTACATCGAGGCGGCTATAAAAACAAATATCACAATATATTACGGCTTTACGTTTACAATTAAACAGCAGCAACCTCAACTTCAACTTAATTTTTAAGCGAGCTAAGTTATTTGCTCCTAATATTCTCTATACTGTATCTGTAAATAAGCAGAGTGCAGTCGCCTCCTTTGCATAGCAAAACCCAACATTATTGGTTATAACTATATTTAAACAACAGCATTGCTTATAAAAAAAGAGAAGACCTCGGTCAGCTTCTTTTATGGTTACAGTATAGAAAAACATTTGAAACGGTGATAAGAATGACCCAAATATGATACCAGTCAAAATTAACTTTTTGACGGAAACGGATTCTTTAGTCTCAAAAATATGGGTTCATCAAACCATCAGAAAGTATTTAACATTCAATTAAAAGAAAAAAAATACTAGTTTTTTAAGAAAATGTATTGGTAATTCAGTTTTTACTCTTCTGTAAAATTTTAAATTTGGCAATTGGGCCAGTCTTCTTATCACCGCTTCATTTAAATTTAAAGGGATGGATAATATAATATAATAAAACAGAGCAGTATTTTTACAGTGTAAAAATGTGAAATAAAAACCAGTTCATATAAAATACAGTACGTACTAATCAAATTAATCGTAGAAATAAGATGTAATTAGCTGGTCAGCAGAAATGCAAATTTCTTCTCTTGGTGTGGTTGACTTGAAAATTTGTAGAAATGTAGAAAATCAAACAACACTCTGTTCATTTTCACCCTCAAAACCGACGCACCCCTTGCAGATCAACTCCTTCTACTGAGGTGGTCAGAAATGCTACTTGAACAATGATTTTTTCCACCCTTACTGTTAAAAATGCCATTTCCAAAAAGTTTGATAGTCAACCTTTTTTATTAATGCAGTTAAATTGAAAATTTATATAATTGTTTAAGCAACATTTTTCTCAAAACTTCACCACTTTCTACAAATTTTAAAATCAAATGTATCAATAAAAAAGGTTGACTCACAACTGTTCTTAGAGAGGACAGTTTTAAAAATAGGGGTTAGATAGGTTTAAAGGGTGGAAATTAACACATCTCTACAAATTTAAAGGAAATAGCTCCAGGAGAAATTCGGCAAACTTTTTTTAACAAGGCATAGTTTTAAAAATAGAGATGGTTTTGAGCGGGTTACCATGCAAGCATTTTTTTTAAAGGTAGTTTTGAAAATATGGGTATTAAAGTTTAGAGGGTGAAAACGTAACAAATTCTCAAATTGACCGCACAAGTAGAAGAGGTTGACATGTTAGCTTTTCTACTGAACAGGAAATTACATTGATTTCAGTAGAAATTAACTTTAAGCTTTGCACTAAATATTAATATGGTTATTTGACAAAAAAAAAAATAGTAATTTGCTTTCCGCGAATTTACTCTCTAGCGAACCTAAGTACTGTTTTCGATACTTATTGAAATTTCATTAATATAGACATGGCTTTAAATGAAGTCATTACTAGAGATCCTCAAAGAGATGTTTTAGGGGTTTTAGTATTTTAAAATTTAATTTTTACCCGAACTCTATATCAGTTGTCATATTGACAGCTAATATCACAATGTAACACAGATACAAATGTAATATTTGTTTAAATATACTTCTCACACTAAAAAATGGTTGAAAACCAAGACATTTGTTTATAAACATTTATTTGTAAAGTCATCCTTAAAGTATGTTTAGAATCAAAATCAGGTTTGCTCTGCAGATAAGTATGGGGCTGATAAACTCTGACACTGATATTCAATTGGAAGAAGCATAACAGATGTTATTTAACCCGCAAATTTATAACCCTGTTACCTTGGGAAAAAATAAATATAGTAAATAAAAAGGGACAATATAAAATTTGTTTCAATGTTTTGTACAATCTTTGTACCTCCTATTCCCTTATTCTGCATTATTGCAAACAATTGCTACAAATACACTAAAATTCTTAAATATAATTGTTTGCTACTTTTTAATCACAATTTGAGAACAGAAACAGCTGTAAGTATAAAGGTAATCCATCAAATTAGTGTTATTAATGTCAGGATTTAACCACAATGGAACACAGATAACCTTATATGAAAAAATGTGAACATAGAATATTGAAAAGAATATTTAACAACACTTAACAAATTACACCAGAGCATATTTTAACATTCCTAGGTGTGGTGGATATATTCATTTTCAGGATAGAAAACTGGACATAAAATTCAATTTAAAAAGTTAAGGTTTCATTACCACATTTGGTGCATTTTATTAGTACTTATATTTATTATTCTGGAATAGAGAGAATGGTCATTTTGTTGTTCATTAATTCCCATTTGGGCACTCCTATTCGGTGGATTTCTAGTGGTGGAAATATTGAAATGAACGGGGAAGCTGTCATTTACTGATACAGCAAACATCAAAATTTTCAATATTGGCATTTTGAAGACAATTATACAAATTTACTGGCAGGTTCATGAATTTTAGAAAAACCCTCGAAAAAATCCTTATGAAATTATAATATATTCAGCTTGGGAAACTTTTTTACTACAACCTCACAACAAATAACCATGTTGACATCCTTCTCCTGCCATTAATACTCACTGCTTAAAACAATTGTTTAAATGTTATCTTATTTAGTATCCTTTAGCAAGTAACAACAAAACATATATATTGTTCGATCGTACAATAAAAAAAATGGGAGATGCTATTATTCAATAAATATTGTTTGGTATATTTGACAAAATAGAAAATATCCTACACATTGACTAATAAATAAGACCTTTATTGTATACATATTAAAACAAAACAATGATCTTTATTATTATTACATATTATCAATGCTAGTTGGTATTATTTATTAAGTAATAAATAAAACAGAGTAGTGGGTATATGTTTAAATTTTATATATCAAATATAAAATAACTAACTTATGTTATATTTTATCCAAATCTGCAAATTTTTGTGTATTAAATTATCTTGTAATTATGGTTAAAAGCATAAATTTACAATACTTCACAGATCTATTATGTATTACTGTTTGTTCTCAATTTTTCTGTATACCAATATTATTCCTGAACATTTACGGTTTTGTAATTATACATAAAAATAACTGACTTAAAATAATGCCCTAGTACGGTATTAAATAATAATAATACTGGTTAGGTAATAAATGGATACCAATAATACCTATTGTGATTTTACCTTTCCTCGAATGCCAACTTTTATAGAAAATCGCATTATTTAATATAAGTAATGTAATGGCATAATTAATTAACACTAAGAAATTAATGTTCAAATAATTTCAATGTTAATAATGAGGGTCAACACTAAAATAATATGTTTTGTATAACTTTATTAAGAATAATGAATATGGATTAATGACATGGTCTGACAAACATAGTCTATCAATGATGGCATTATATTTGCTTTGTCAATTATTCAAATACTTTCAATAAAAATTAAAATATATCGATTATTAGCAGCTCTATTTCCGATTTCCTAAAGCAGGAGTACCTAATTTGAGACACAAAAAAATTTATATGAACATGATGTATGAAAATAATATTTGACATCTATTACGCAATAATCATTGTCCGTTAAATTACATTTTTATCGGGTTTTAATTATTTTACCATAATCAATTTAAAAACGTCAAACTTCAAACCGTGACATACATTAATAGAGTTTGTCAAAATTGTGCCCATATATAATAATAAATAACTTACGATATTATAAAAATTGAAACTCCAAAAGTAATTTATGGTACACCGAATACACAAACATTTTCCGATATTTAAGGTACATTTCTACTTGTTTGGGAGAACTTGTCACAAAACGTTTAAATTACGCGACAACTGCCATGTTGAACTTGCGGAGTTCAGCTGATTGGTAAAGACACGCCCACTTTTATTTCTGGCATAAACAAAACCGGTAGCATTTCCAGCAACACGATCACGTTCACAGAAGGTCCTCTGTAATCGCATTATTCTTTCGGTGTGTCTGTTCTTACAGCATACGAAATTTAAATACAGCAAGAACGCAAATAAAAAATGCGTCGCAAACGTAACCTGCATGGCAAGCCTTGAAGGTTTTTTTCCACAGAGGATTACGAAAAATGACACAGAAGTACCTATCCAATCCTATTGATATTCAGCATAGCTCTTTATTTATTAAATTGTGAAGGTAAGTGTTGTTATGATGTATTTGATACTAATTGTAAGATAGAAAATCTAGGTATTACGTAATACTAATAAATAAAACAAAGTACCTACTTATGCATAAAGAACTAGCGCGCGCATCCTATATCCTATTGGCGGTAAACCCTAATATTACCCCAGTTGCGCAACTTGACAATGCTGCAATCTGCAATTTCAGGAACATGAAAACATTCGGAGGCATTGCACCTGAAATAATTAGAGAAGCGCTACTAAAACGATAAAGAAAGCATGAGCACAAAGGCAATTTTATTTAATCAATTGGCATCTGTTAACTTTCACGATTGACCTTGAGTAGAAAAATCAAAAGTACGCACTTCTGAAAGCCTAAATTCGATAAAGGGAGCGATTTGGAACAAGACCAATTTATTTATTTTCATAAGAGTTAAGATAGGTATTTACGAAGTATCCATTTTACTACAAGATATTTTTAGATATTAAATTATAGGTGGCGAGTTTTTTAAGTCAGGCCGCAGCGGTAACATGATGGCATGGTTATCGAACGAAAATAACGAAGCGAGATTTTCTCATTTCTAGTTTTGTCATTCTCAAGTACTCGAAAAAAGACTTACATATGTAGGTATTCATCATGTGCCAGTTAAGTGATACGAAGCAAACGTTTCCATTACACAAGTGTTAGGGCACTTATTGTTGTTTAAGATGCACCACAAATAAATATTCATCTCGTCAGATTACTTAGGTTACTATGTTTGTCGCACAAAGTTTAAAATATTGTAATTTACGTATGTTATGTATATCTAGTTTGGCAACGTTGTTTGCCCTCCAATATTGCAGCATCGTTGCCAATACTATAGAGACAGGAATTAAACATATTTCTGTGACACCTTTGTGTGAGTAATAAGCTCAATGGCAACATTGCATGATAAGTTCGCTCCCGCGAGCAAGAGACCTAGCTCTCCATTGGGCGGTCACAGAATCGATAGAAAAGTGGAAGGGCAGGGAACCGGACGTACCAAGCGCTATTGCCACCGATTGCCCCTAAACAAAAAGCTAATAGAGGCGAAAATCGCGTGCGTAACTTTGTCAGTAAACAAATACAAAATGTTACATGAAAATTTCGTAATTCATCTAATATTTAAGTTTACTTTGAAGATATATAATAAAACCCTCTTGGCATAATCAAAACACCTAAGCGAACTCAAATTTCGTGGGATGATTTAAAAACTTAAATACAAAAAATCATATTGCTTACTAATCTTTTATAACACGCTTTCCATGGTTGCCAGGTCAAGTGTTCGCAACGTCGCCAACAACAAACACCTAAATTTGGTATTAACTATTAATATTTACAAAATTTTAGAACTAAAAGATTAGTTTAAAAATGCTTAAAATTTCCACCTCCCACTTTGAAAAATGTACTGCTAATTTTGGAACACCTAAATAAATATTTAATTGAAGAAACCTTTACAGATTAAACAAAGAAGTATTTTTTTAATCAGAAAGGCCATAATCGAATATTTAAATTAACCAAAACGTGATAGTATCTATCTTCGAATAAAGAAGTTAAAAATATGTCACTTACCTCGGAAAAGCCTCTTTGATGTGGAAATTTCCAGTTTTTAACTTTTCCAGTAGCACAATTTTGTCTTTTAATGATAATACTGACTTTTCACGAGGAAAAAACAACTTTACACTTGAATTCATGAAAAGAAAATTCTGACACATTCTGTAACAACCTCCCAGAACGATGACCGATTGGCGACTGGCTGCGTTAAAATCTTCGAAGCTTGTTTGGACGAGTTCATTATATTGGTACAACCCGCCAGGCAGGAGGTGCCTGTATTAAAATTTGAATTATGTTGTTTCAGTATATAAAATCTTAATAGAAATCGGCAACTTATGTTTTAAAATGTAAATTTTTATGAACACACTTTATAAAATTTTTTTAGGTTTCAAATTAAAACTTTGACACCTAATGCAAACACCCCTTTGATGCTCTTGGACTAGTCTGGAGTTGGTTTTGAAGTAGTTCAAATATTAACTTGTTGAGTGCGCCACTGTTCGAAGAAGTGGGGATACCAATTAATTTAAATATAAGCGGTACATCATGGGTGCCCGGTTCTCTGAATTTGAAATGAGAAATAATATTTTTTTGTATATTTATATATATACATATATATTTGTAAATGAAATGATTAATTGCAAAAAGTATTAGGTATATAAGTATAAGCATAATTCATGTTATTAAACTTAGATGAGTACCTATTATATTTTTGAAATATTTTAATCTTTGCCACCACCATAAACTACATACATAGGTAAACTATAATCTTAAATTTTATAAATAATTAAAACTAATTATTTATTATCTTTAAAATAATTATAATAACTGTTTTTTTTTGTAATATAAGGTTAACTCTAATACATGAAGTTTATGATTTAACTTATTTTTGAAGGATTTAAGTCTGTTTGTTTGATTGGTCAGTTCTGTTGTAGTATAGTTAGTTATCCAATCACGAATCAAATACGTGTCAACATCATTTTATCATATAATCTTCAGTTTCAAAGTTTCTGTGATGATAAAAAGTTATATGAAAAGTTTATAAAGCGTTTTTAATTACAGAATTATCATAAACAATGTCATATTTATACTTAGTTTTATTTTCTATGGTTTTTTATTATGTGATTGCTCAATCAGTTGTTACAGAAACGAAAATTGATATTAAAGAGTTAAGGTGTTTAGGTATAAAATTAAATTTTACTGATGAATATAAAATATTGTTTTTATTTTTCTTTATTTGCAACAGTCTGTCTACAAAGCATACATGAGTTAAATAAAGCAGTAAGTAAAATTGATCCCAGACAAAAAGTTGATGTTGGAGGTTACCGATTAGATGCTGATGGTAATTATAAACATAAAGCAGTTCCTCAAGCCAAATCAGAATTACACCTCTCTGAAATAATTGAAAATATATGTGAAACAATGGATGGCTATATTCGAGCATTATGGAAATCAAATGGCACATTAACTTTATTTCCCATGGTAACGGAGACAGGTCAAATGAATCCTAACATGATGGACGTTGATGTCATCCAAGACGATGATTTAAATAAAAGCCTTAAATATTATGTAAGTGTCAAATTATAGTAATTTTTCAAAATAATGCATTTGAATGTATTTTTAATTTAATCCTTTTAGTGTGAAGGAATAATGGAAGAACATGAAGAAAATATTATTAAGTTATACCAGGAGGAAACACCCAATATAAAAGTACAATTTTGTGTTAAGGACACAAGTATTTGTCCGCCAAATAAAAGTATTAATGAAGAATTGTGATTTTAGATAATTTTCTTGTAGTGATTTGTTATAAATAATAATATGATGTATTTAATTAACTTAAGTAATAAAATTATTATTGTTACATTGAAGTTTAAATTTATTCACCAAGATCTAATATAATTGTGCAAAAAGTAAGTAGGTACAATATTGGCCTTTCACGTGTCAAAATGATTTAAAAAGAATATCCCCTTTTATGAGTCATCAGGACAACATAACCAAAATTTTCTCACCATAGTCATAACCATAACAAAAAATATTTACCTGTTTTAAATTTTTAAAGTGGTTGGAATTGTAAATTGTAGAAACTAAGTGCAGTAATGCTCTAGTAATATTGATCCAGTAGTTTTTTTTTTTAATTTACAAAATAATAGTAGTTTTGAGGTTATATATGAGTGAATAAATAAAATAATATACATAATTAAAATAAAATGACAAGGTATGAAGGAAATATATCTGCTTATAAAACAATATCCATCCTTGGACATTGCTTTGAAGGCACAGCAGTAGTTCATTTGGCTAAACACATATCTTCAGGTGCAATGGTAGCTATTAAAAAGTTTGATATGGATAAAATAAAAGAAGGAGCTCATTTGGTAGAGGTAAACAATATGTTATTTATGGGTATTACTTATATCAAGATACAGTAAAAACAAGTTTGAAAATGTAAAAATTACATTTTTAGGTTCACGTTTTGTTTGGTTATATCTACCTACTCTTTAATTTTTTTACATTTCAGTATACGAGCCCTAACAACTATATGTTGGGACTGATTGTTATTTTTCAGAAATGTGTTTGAGTACATAAATACGTACGATGATTCTCCTTTAAATTTGAAAGCTGCACAGCAACATACTTGGTTTCATTTTAACTTAGATTTCTTCAAATTTAACTTCTTATTTTTGTATTACCGTTAGTTTAGCTACCTAATGTTGAGATATGCTGACCACTAAATATTGGGACAAGTATAAACGGTGTTTGGTATTTAGGGTGAGTATCTAATACATGTACATGCGGCCCCTCACACAATAGATTTTGTGCTTTGTCTTGACAACTCAGAACTCAAATGTCACTCGCAGTTTGTATTGTTTTTATATTGTTGTAACCAGTATCTAATTAAATTTTTGAAAGAATGAGATGCGGTAAAACTACTGATAAAAAAAGTGTGTGAAATTATTATCCGGCAATACTATACTGACAAAACAATACGTGATATTTCACATGAATTATCTGTAGCAAAGGCCACTGTTTATAATGTAATTAAAAAATATGGTGAAAATGGAAATATTAATGTCGTGGCAAAAGTTTGGGAAAGTCCAAAACTGTTTAAAAGAAATTTAGCTGGTTAGTTAAACTTTGCAATTCAGAAAGAAGAAGTACATTAAGAGAGATCACTGCAAGTAGGAATTGGGAATCTGGATTGAGCATTTCTCGAGGAACTTGCAGAAAATATATTCGCAAGTGTGCGGCTTTTATAAGGTATGTGAATTTACTATGAAATGCAGCATTTTGTACCTGACCATTTTGTAGGCTAAGGAAAAACGCCCGTAACTAAAACTCAAAAGGAAGTAGCAAAATCTAAATTTTTATGGACTGAAAAAGATTGGCAAAAAGTTATTTTTAGCAACGAATCCAAATTCTACATATGCTTGAGAGACTACCGCAAAAGGGTAATTAGGAATAAGAAAGAAGCATTTCATAATACCTGTCTTAAAAGAACTGTAAAATTATGAAACGTGTTATAGTTTTTGAATGTTTGTCTGCAAAGTTTCCAACCCCTTTGCAGATTCCTGATTCTACCGTTCAGTCACCTCTCTTAACGTACTTCCTGAATTGAAAACTTTAACTAACTGCTTTAAATTTCTTTCGGAGACAGTTTTAGACCTTCTCGAACTTTTGAGCCATGAACGTCAATATCTCCACTTTCACCATATTTTTTAATTACATTTTAAACAGTAGTCTTTGCTGCAGATAATTCACGTGAAATATCACGCATTGTCTTGCCAGTATGGTATTGCCCCTAAAAGTTTCACTTTTTATCAGTAGCTTTATCGCATCCCATCCTTTCAAAAAAATTAACGAGATACTGGCTACAACAATATAAAAACAATACAAACTGCGAGTGACATTCGAAGTTCTGAGTTTTCAAGTCAAAGCACCCACTGTATTGAGTCAGCACCTACTTGTACATGTATTAGATTGGTATCTCAAATACCAAACACCATTTTATACTTGACCCAATATTTAGTTGTTAGCATATTTCAACATTAAAATAACTAAACTAATGGTAAGAAAGAAATAAAAAGTTAAATTTGAGAAATTCTAAATTAAAATGAAACCAACTATGTTGTTATAAGCAGTTTTAAAATTTAATGAAAAAAACATTGTATGTATTTAAGCAGTCAAGCACGTTTCTGAAAAATAAGTCTGTCCCAACATATAGTTGTTAATAGTTGTATTTTTAGTTGCCAACAATTTTAGAACAGTTATTTTCCAGAAAATGTCAGATTAATATATTATCTTAATCATTGTTGAAAATCTATGATTATGTTCTATCTATTAATACCTATTGAATAATTCTTATTCTAGAAAAACAAACAAAATATTTCCCAAATATTTTGATACCGTCTTTTTTTATATAAATTTCAGAGAGAAATTATATTAACTAAACAGTTGCATCATTCTAATCTCATAACGTATCATACTGCATTTGTATCTGGCCCAGATGTGTGTGTAGTTAGTCCATTAATGGCATATGGGTCCTGTAGAGATTTACTCTCTAGACATTTTAATGATGGTAAGATTAATCACATTTTTGAATATTATTTTGACTAACTGTATTTTATAGGGTTGCCTGAACAAGCAATTATAACAATAATTAGAGACGTTTTTGATGGTTTAGATTATCTTCATAGAAAAGGATATATTCATAGGTAAACTAAATTAAAACAAAATTCTACAATTTTATTTCTCTAATGAACTAGACAAAATAATTATTTATATCTTAAATTTATTAGCCATAATGATCATAACTACACAGTCCCCTGACAGGAATAATTTTATTGCTGATATATGGATCAGCTCAGTAGTTAAAATACTGATTGACCCTTCGTAGTTATGACCACGATCTGCTAGTATGTCAGTTAAATTTTTTGAGGAATTTCTCATTTTTAACTGACTGAGGGCAGGGGCCATAAAACTTGCTCAGCCTCCAACATGACATCAATAGGGGTGCAGATAATAATAAAAATAATAAACATCACAATAATTAGATAACCCCCAAATCCGAGCTAGTCAACTATACTTCAGAGCCGGTGGTTCGAAAGATAGAATGAAAGAAGATGGTGAAAGATAGAGCTTGTTTGTGTTTATCACATAGAAACATTGAGTAATACCTACACAGCTGGCCTGCATTAGTATAAATAAATATCCTTCATCTCGGGCTCTTTGGAACAGGGTATGAAGTGCAATCTTTAATATAGTAACAAGTGCTATTTGCATTTTAAGTATCCCATAAGGAAATTTTCAGACACAAATAGCACTTACATATAAGTGTAAGTAAATTTGCATTTCAGATACTTTACCAAACAACCTAATATGAAGTATATTTTCTCATTTCCACTGTTGCAGGTAATCTGTGTAGATATATGTAACAACATTTCTATGCTAATAACAACAATGAGAAACATAATCAAGCTCAATTTGTTTGACAAAGACTTGTTTGAGGAGACAAATGTTATTACCTTTAGCCTCTAGAGGCAAGAACGTCCACAATGTTGTCGTTTCCATTATATTGTGTAACATGTGAATACATATGTCACATATATCTAATTTTAGGGCGATAAGAGCTAGTCATATACTAATTTCAGCCGCAGGCCGAGCATGTTTATCTGGTTTACGGTATGCCTGCCCCATCGTTTTAAATGGAAGGTGGCAAAGAAGTATACATTCATTTCCTGCAAGTACTGAGAAGAACTTAAATTGGTTGAGTCCTGAATTATTAGAACAAAATCTACAAGGTAAAAGTTTTTATCATTGGTTGCAGAATGTTTTTTTTTTATCATATCGAGGGCATCATATCAGAAGGGACATATAATCATAGCACTTACATTGTCGTTTACGCCTTTTTGATATGATGCCCTCGATATCTGACATAATCCGTATAACTCTATTAGTTAGTATCTCGGTTAATATACAAACCTTAAATCTTATACAGCCAGAGTTGTTTCAAGTCAAATCTACATGTACATCATATGATTTCCTTTATCCCCTGTTCGAATTGAATCAGTGCTCACTGTGGAACAACGTTTGAAATTGTAGATGTCCTTAAAAATTTCACGATCTATTAATAATATACTCTTTTCATTTAAATTGGTCATAAATGCTATCTAAAATACCTACCGTTCTTAGAACCATGGAGACCATTATAAAAACGGCAGATTGGAGCTATGTTGATCATTATATTTAAATTTGATTGTGTTAATTTCTAGATAAGGATTGGGACTCAGGGGGCAAATTGAAACTAGAAGTTTGCATATCAGTAAATATGTGATGCTTTACCGTAAATTAGAATTTTTCAATATTATACTCAGAGCTGGGCATATTTTCGATACAAGTATTGAAAATACGTATTTTCGATACAATTTGTATTTTATATTTTGTATCGAAAGTACCCAACTGAAATATATTTGGTATTTTGTATTGAAAATACATTTTTTCTACAAATATGTATTTTCAAAATACAAAATACATACTCAAAAAACAATAAAATGTGTGTTACTCTAATCTCATCACCTGTTTCATCTCAACGACGCCAGTGTGAAAAGGTAAGTGTCTCTATGCTCCGCACGATTAGGTCGTCCATCCAGTAGACTTAATGACCGGTAGACTATTTCGCCTCATTCATAAATAATCCCAGAAGAAACTCTTTAAATGATAGCATGTTTAAAAAAATTGGTACTTATGAGAGCGAATAGACATATTTTGTAAATAATACTTTGATATAATAAATCACTTAAATTTTTTTCTACCTTATTTATTTGTATTGCAATAAATTTTCAAAATGTATTTTGTATTTTTGATACAATGAGATCTTTATGTATTTGTATTTTGTAACGAAAATACGCATCTTAAATGTATTTTGTAACGAAAATACGCATCTTAAATGTATTTTGTATTTTGTATTGAAAATACATTTTTCCATGTATTTTGCCCAGCTCTGATTATACTACGTTTTTTCTTGCACATGCTTATAACTTAATATGTAAATTATGTCATTTCAACTTGCGCTTACATTTAAAAAAAATTTTTTTTTTGAAATTTCAATATGACGTAATCTATTTTAGAAAATCTTTGATTTTATTTGCCTATTATGCATTTCTAGAAAAAAATAATTATTAAATATTATGTAAGTATCCTTTCTAACCCATTCTAGTTTGTTAAACTAGAATGGCAGTATAAAATATAAAAAAACTATAGGTATTTGTTATTGTTATCATGTTAGGTTTGAAAAGATGCTTATGTAATATCCAATAATTGTTTTTATTATTTTTTTTTCTAGAAATGTAATCTGTTAATTTACCTTTTTAGGCTATAATGAAAAGTCTGATATTTATAGTGTTGGTATGGTAATATGTGAATTAGCAAATGGTACGGAACCTTTTGCCGGAATGTCTAAAACTTTAATGTTAACTGAAAAAGTTCGTGGCTGTATTCCACAGTTATTAGATAGCACAACTCTACCTAGAAACGAAAATATGGAATGTAGTGGTAAGTTACTTATATATAAACTAGTGCTTTTGTTATACATTGAAATTGTTAATATGTTTGAAGTATATGAATAGTAATTTCCACCAATAACCAAGTTTCTTCCAATATAATTTTTTTTAAAACAATATTAAGTTGGTGTTTGCACTCCCTCGTTGCCAGGATAGCTTAAATTGCTGTTAACATTTTTCTGTTAGTAATAATGAAAAACAAAAACATTAGAATCATTCTAAATACCATATAGTTGTTATATCAAATTACAGGCAATACAGATGCGTATTTTTTTTTTTTTTTTAACCAAGAACGAATATTTTATTTGGTGTCATTTTATGAAACTAAATAATTGTATAATCGTAACTCTTCTACTGTTTGAGCGATTTTTACAGTTTTGATCTTACAGACAAAAGACTGCTTTAGGAAATAGACCTAGCTGAATTTATAAAAAGTTCAAAAAAACAAATGCTAGCTGGTTTTAAAAAATGACAATTTTTGAAAACATCCGCCATTTTTGATATCATTGGTTATTTTTTTAAGAATTGAATACATGACAGTCATGTAATAGACAAGATTTCAGTTTTGATTTAAGTTCAACCCCAAAAAAAATCAAATAATAAAAATAAAAAAGTTACAAGCAAAAATCTAAAGGTGTAATTTTTTTGGCCCATCCTGTAAATTTCATGTTCTAAATTAAAAATTGAAATTTCTCAATTCATAACCTAATATCTCTATACCTTCTATTTCAGGAGATTGTGAAGTTAGTAATAATGTGGTAAATAGGAGGTTTAGTGAAGATTTACATGAACTTGCTGGCCTATGTCTACATCGGGAAGCATACGACAGACCCACTGCTGGCCAGTTACTTACTCATCCAGTATTTAAGACTCATAAAAAATCACTAACCTTACCTGAGTTACTTAGACCTGCGTTGCCATTGAGCGATCGCGTAGCATATGACACAGGTATATTTACAATGAAATTTTTTAACGATGAAGTTTAAAAATTATTATTTCTCACATGAAGTAAATATAGTTTCTAAATTTCGCATCTTTCTATGTAAATATTAGAGCATAAATAAAACATTAAGATAAGATAAAGCAGATTACATTTTTATGATGTGGTTTGTAATACAAATTGAGTAGGTAGTTAATTATTTAATAATTTGGTAATATATTTTGGTAGACAATTGGGTTTATTTCATGGTATCATTAAAGTTTACTAATATGCAGACTCCTTGACCGGATAACGGCAAAACAAAAAAAAGAAAACAATAAAAAAGTCAAAAAATGGTTGCATATTTGAAATTGTTTTTTTTTTAATCGCTTTCCAAGTTACTGAAGTAACACTCTGAAATCTACTAAACCTAGATCTGTTTGAGTAAAGCGGGCATTGTCGTTTATAATGAAGTACAAACCAATTCTAGGGGGATAATTGTGATAATTAAAAATTACATCATTTCGTAGTAAGCAAAGTTCAAACCCACAGCATTCAGAAATGTACGTTACTTGTTAGATACGATAACTAAAAACGGTTGAATGTGCAAATTCCAGAGGCGCGCCAAGTTTCCGTGACAATTTAATCTAAGTACTAACAACTAATTACAAGGACTTACCTCTTATTTTTTGTCCATGAATGGCTGTTATGGTTCTCAGCATATATCTGCATCATTAATAAAGCTTTTATAATGTCCTCTGATAAATTTATATGCTTTGCTGCAAACGTCGTGTATTTAGAAAGTAAATGTTGAATTTTCAATAGCATCTGTTAATAATATACTATAATTTTTATTTGTAGTGAGCAAATCTTGTTTGACCTGTGAATGTGAATATTACAAATTTAACTTGTGCGAAATATTTGTTATAATGAAACACCGCTCGCAACTATGTTCCCCATTATTGTTTTCCAATCTTTTACTGGCCAGCAAATATAAGATCGAAGGCCTATTCGGATTTAAAATCAAATTTACACATTATTGTTCTTGTTATTTCTTGCATCAGAGATTTTATCCACCGTTAACCATATCTGTCCATCACGTACTTTATATTATTCTGAAATTGTTTTTTTGGCATCGCTAAATTATGATATTACTTGTCTCGTAAGTGAGGCCACTCAGAATAATATATTTTTTTCCAGAATTAATGAAAATGTTCTTTCTATAATACCCTATGTGGAATACCATACGCACCTAACATGAACACGAGGTTAAAAATAAACACGGATATTTTAGTTTACTATTTTGTATATGACACACTTGCGATGTGTCGCCTACAGTCATATGCACCCCACGGTGCTGGTAAACTGTACGGGTATATGTTATAAATTGGGAAATTTAGATATAAAAAATTTATTTATATGGGATGAGAAAGGTAAGGTCATCTTATTATTCAATAAACGAACTATATGTAGTTATGTTTATGTAAACCCACATAACCGCTAATTTGTGTGCATATGCGCAGGCGAGGTTCCCAAGTTTCACACATTCAACCGTCTTTAACGATAACCAATGAGTGATCTTCCCTAATATAGATAAAATGTCAAATTTTGCTCTATTTGGTATTGTTTGGCTCAAAATAACTGGCACAAACTGCCAAAGTTTACCATTTGTACTACTTATTGTCCATATTTTGACCTTTTTCTTTTTTAATGCTGCCGGTATTCTCACAAGAAGTTAACATACAGTATATGCCACAAAAACTGTAAACTTTTATGAACAGGATTCGATAATAATTTTTTTAACTAATGCGCCACAGTTAACATATTATTTAACAGAATAAAAGCATTTTTCAATAAAAAACCTCGACAATATTTCAAATTGATTTTTCCAATGAGTAGGCAGTTTATTATTTAGATTTAACGAAATATGTTTGAATATAGTCAATCTATCAGGATTAACTGGACAAACTTAAAATCTGAATTCAGGACCTCAAAAGACGAAAAAAGTTTCTTATGGAGGCATGTATGGAAACGCTTCCGTTAGAGTTACTCCTCTACAAAAATGGAGGTTAAAATTAGGTATTTAAATTTTATTCTCAAATTTGGAAAAATAAAATGAATTTTGTTAGAGGTTTTTAATGGGAACGCTTCTAAAGGATATTTTTTCAATCATCCCCCGAATTTTATCAGGTAAAAATATGGCATGGAAAGCTTGATTTATTTAGAAACTCTTTTGTTTTCATTGAACTGATAGTTTTTGAATAAAAAAATAAAATAATCTCGATCTACAGTTTTTGAATTTCGAGGATCTAGACTATTTTATTTTTTAATTAAAAAACTCAGTTCGATGAAAAAAATAAAAGAGACCAAAGAGTTTCTAAATGAATCAAGCTTTCCAACACACATTTTTATCTAATAAAGTTCGGGTTCATTAAAAAGTTCCAATAAAAAATAAAATGGGGGCTGATTTTCCCATTTTACGATATGGATGATTGAAAAAATATCCTTTAGAAGCATTCCCATTAGTAGAAAATCTCTACCAAAAGAAATTTTTCTTTTTCCTAATTTGAGAAAAAAAAATTAAAAATATAATTTTAACTTACATTTTTGGAGGGGTGTAACTCTTTAATGAAGGTTTCCGGACATATCTCCATAGGAAATATTTTTATTTTAATATCCTGAATTCAGATTTTAAATTTGTCCAGTTAATACTGAAACACCCTGTATATCTGGGATTAATTTATCTTTGTCTCTGGTATTATGTGCATGTGTGAACATCAAGTTTCACTTTATGTTTGGAAAATGAAAATTTTCCATTCTTAGTCGTTCAGTAAATATTCCTTTTCTAAATAAACGTGCCTTATATTCTTATGTTTACAGAGCATTTGCATTTATTGAAATTATTTATATTAAAAATTTATATTCAGTCGTTATTATAAAATTTACTATTCATGTTTTTAATATGTTTTTTTTTATATTCAAGAGGAGATGGAAAATCTAGAGACAATAAATCGATTGTCACAGTTGGAGTTGTACTCATGTGAATGGGATTTTTAATAAAAAAAAAAAAAAAAAATTACATATAGTATGTATATAATTTATTAATTTACAGTATTGTAATTATCACAAATGTATCTTGTTTGTATATAATTTATTTTAATACAATGTGATGTTAAAAACTATACAATAGTATTTTTTGTGATAGGCAATAAATACATTTATTAAAATAAGAAAAAAAATAATAACATATAAATTAACAACAAAATTGAATTACAATCTCATAACACATGTAATTGAATCGGTGAGTTGGAAAACAGTACAAGTCCAAAATCTATGTTTTGAAAAAATAAATATAAACTGCGTGGCTCTAAAACTACACAAAATAGAGCGTTGGCGTACACAGAGAAATTGTAGCTTCAATGTCTGGGAGACATTTACGTAAATAAAATTTACAAGAAAAAAACTAACATGGTTAGTTATAGCTATAAAAAAAAGGACTTATACTGTTTTCAACCCAAGTAAAGAAAGAACAGTGAAAAACAACCCAAGAACGTAATTGTTATTGGAATATTGATGAAAATAAATAGACAATATATGATTAAATTTGGTCTTTGCCGTTTGCCTTTGGCCAAGACGTTATGTGGTAATAGAACTCTAAGTCTGTAATTATTTTTTTTTCTTGTTAATAGGGACCGGTTCGCTATAAGCTTTTTTGTTGGTAGATGAGGACTTTGTTTGTTTTGTTCCCAGAAAGACATTATTAGTGATGTTAAAAATCGTACAAGACCTAGACAATCGATAGATGAATGAATTTCAAACATAAAGGTTATTTCACCTGAAAACGTAAAATCTTGGACTTGTACTGTTTTCCAACTCACCGATTCAATTATAATTTACAGGAACCTAACAACTTAACCTAGTACTTGGTTAAAAATGTCTTCTAATGAACTTTTTTTTTTTGTGCGGCTGTGAATTATAGTCTCTAAGCAAAAAAATCCTCGCCTTTGTAACTGATTGGAGGTCGATAAAAAAATAATACTGAAAATTGAAAAAAGTATGAAACTACATAAGATTTGGCATTTGACATTTCATTTGGTTTTCGGCATACTAGTGTTGGCACCGACCAAAAGTAGTCATTGTGACAAAAGTGACCAGTCATTTTCTAGATAATTTTCTAACTTCAATGTATTTTTTGGCAAATATAATTATTTGCAGTGATAATATCTTTTTAAGTCAAAATTAAATGGAACAGTTATTGCAAAAAATTTTAAATAAAAAACAGATTATATTGTGTTCGAAAAAAGGTGTCCTACAAAAAAAGAGACATTTTTTTCATTAAAAATTAAAAAGAAAATGCTCGATAAACGTTTCTAAAAATGCTTCCCTGAAGTTACAAAACATGACATCTAAGTAGTGATGTATTTACAAGCTAATTTTATTTTTAGGATTTTTAACAGGTAAAAACCCGGACAAAAAATTTTAATTTAAACTCCAATACAGTGTCCCACTTAAGAAGAAAACGCCTCAATAATATTTTTATTTTTCAATGAATTTGATTAAATTGGGGCAAAGTTGCAGAATTTGGTGATCAGGATTATGCCTTTGAGAAATCAAAAATATCTCGTTCTTGAGATTTTTAAAAAAAAGTTTAATTTTGAATTTTCGGTTTTATTCTTTTCTGGTGCTATTTGAAGAGAAATCGAAAAAACCAAAAACATTCTTTCATTGACGTTACGTTTTTTACCCTTTACAATTTAGTGTGATAAGTTTTTTTAAGACGTTTCGTCTTTTCGCGACCATCATCAAGTTATTTTAAATACGGACGTGTATTTTGTAGCATTTGAACTCATAGCATTCATTGATGTATTAAACTTCTAGGTTGCTAAACGTTTCGTACCTGTAAACCATCAAGCTAAAAAAATTACATTTTCATATATGACGTAGCGTCCATAATAATAAAAATTTTTCCTCATTTAGTTCATAACCGTCCCCCACAATAGTTTTAAACTGTGACGTACAAGAGTGGACATACTGGCTGCATTTACATGTTCCAACTCTTTCGATGCTAACGAATGGCCTCTTGTGAGATGCAGTCCTTCAAGGCCCCCACCAATATGTTGGCAGTTTGCGATCCCGATGCGTTGGACGTCTCATCCACGCCAAGCCAAACATATTTGCCCTTGAGTTCGGAACGGACATGAAAATGCTAATATTTTGAAAATACACATATTTTTGATATTTTTAGTGCTGAAAAAAATATATTACATAGCACTATAAGATCGTTATTTCAATATTTAAAGTTAAAACTTTTCATAATTACATCACTAAGTGCAAACTAAGGAAATCGTCAAAAATTTATTGGAACATTGGCAAGATAGTACTCTTCTATTATTCTATTGTGTTCCTATTTTAGCATTGTTATATGTGTATTTGTTTCAAAACATTCTAAAAGCACATAAACATATAAAAAATATGTAGAAGGTAAATCAATAATTTATCGCTATATTTTTACAATAATAAACACTACAGACTGTAATTTGCGTATCAACCACAATTATTTATTTTTATTTTATTTAAAATTGAAACATTTAATACCTATTGCAAGTTCATCTGTGCATGATATGTAAACTTCAACGTTAGAACCACTGAGGTGGTTAAAGTAGTGTGCACACCGACACTTTACGAACGACATTAATATTTACCCAGTTAAAAATTAAATCGCTTATCAAACGGAAAATGTGCACTCCGTATATTGCTTAGGGAGTTTTTTAACGGCATCCAGATTATGAATTACTCTAAAAATAACTACATTTGGCATTCTATTTGAATTTGCACTTAGTGACGTCACGAAAGTTTGACAATATTTTTTCAGTTTAAATGAAAAGAAAAAAATATGCGTGTTATTTTTATCTCTAGTTTTCGAATTTAAAATGAAAAAATGGAAATTTTTCATTCTAGAAAAAATAAATTAATTATTTGGATTAATTTATTTCTTCTAGAATAATTTAGATATGTTCAAAATCCTGGCTATCCATATTAATATTAGGGATGATTGCATATCCAATTTGAGGTACCTAAATCAAATTAATAAAAAATTATCAAGAAAAACTGTTTGTAAACATAACTACTAATTTATGTAATTAGACACCCTCAAATCTATAATCAGAAGCTGTGCGGGAGGGAGTTACGTTGAAGAAACATAGACGCAACCATTCTCTTTGACACCTGCTATAACGGGGATTGAACTCTTGGACAAGCTCCATAGCGACTAGTTGTGTTTGTCATATACACACTCTAGCCAACTGTGTTTCATAAAGATGGGAAGAATTTTTCAAAACATGTTTATAGAACATTTTTGTCTTAATTCTACAGGTACAATGTGCCTCTTTTTTGAATACCCTGTATATAATTTATTGTTTGAAAACTTTGTGATTATTACATCATTAAAAAATATATATATCGTATCATATCATAAAAAGACAACCAATAAACACATCACATAATTAAGCAAACCAAATGACTATCATTGGTCATGCCGGTTGGTCCCTTACAGAATTAAGATAGGTCATATGCCAGTCATTACTTATATTAAAACAGAAATACTGGAAAATATTTCTATTTTCTAAATATTAAGATAAAGAGTACCACACTGAGATCATAAAGCATAAGACACAGTGAAAGGTTAAAATAAATCATTTGTATTGTACTCTATATTAAAACTGGCAAAAAAAGTTACAATCTAATTATTGTAATTAAACTTAAAACATATTACATAATCCACAAATAACTAGCTTTAATTTGGTTTAACAAAAATGGACTTATAATACTTATTTAACAGTTATATAGTAGCTTTAAAATATACTTAAAATTAAAAAATAAAATACTGGGGGGAAACGCTTAAATTATTGTTATCAGAATTGTGAAATTTGACACTTTCGACAAGAATTAATCAATTGAGAATTATAAGCTTCTATTTGTACCGTACAGCTTACAACATTAAATTGACTATGTATTATAGAAGTAGTTTTTTTTCAGTAAAAGATCTCTATCACAGTACTGATCTGAAAAAAAAAACATATACACTGGCTGCTCTTCATTTGTTGCAAAGTACATTAGCAACTGTAGTAAACTAAATTTACATTGTTTTATTTGAAATATATGAAACATTTCCAATTGTACTGGTCTAAGCAATAGTGTGAAAATTCGAGAATGAAAAGTCTGTCAGTCGGTAATCAAAGAGACCATATGAGTACCATACTTTTTCTCTTGAAATTTTTGGTATAGGCGACCGGATACGGATGGGGGAAACTTTTTTTTTAATCGAATGGTTACCGATATTTGTCTGCATAGGTAGTTAGTATATGTACTCCACATACCCAATTACGCTGGCAGACAAAACTTCCGGTTAGCGCGTGGCAACAGGAAATTGAAAAAAAATTTTTTAGTTACCAGATCAAACCTAGCGTAAAATGTTTGTTTTGGTGTGTACAGTATTGTACTGTAGTGGCAGACATTTCTATCAGTCGGTTTTTGAGCAATTTGCCATCAAAATGGCGAAAAATGAATCAAAATTTGAAATGTTGATAAAAAATAGTTAATATTAAAAACGTCTGCCCAGCCAGCTTATGGTTCACAAGGCACTAAAAAACTTAACCTTGGCTGGCAGACATTTTTGCCAAATTTAACCATCCCAAACCACCTCTTAAAGTTAACATTTTTTTTTTCAGTTTTTCGTGTGTACTTTTTTCTTATAAATATTAAAAAACATCCTTTGGATATGTTATTACAGTAGAAAATACGAAAAATTTGAGCTTTTTTAACACATTATTGCTTGGACATATATGTTAATATTCTGCAATAGCTTTAACATTTTATTTTTTAAACTTGGCAAGTTTCACGTTATTATCTAAAAATGTACTCTTTTTTACGCACTCTCTAGACACCTTAATGTTTAATTACGTATAATTTCATGAATTATTAAGATATTTGAACGAAATTTGGAGTGTAGATAAAAAGATGTTTATTTTCACACTATGAAAAACTTAAAAAAAAATAAAAAAAATTTACAAAATATTTTGTGGCATGTATATCTTAAATGAGACAATTTATAAGTAAAATTTTTTGCAAAAATAGGTTTCAATGTCTGGAGAATCAGTGTATAAAAAATCTCAATGGAAAGTCCAAGATATTTGAAAAAAATAAATAAATAAGCGAAAACGGTCGAGTTTCTCCTCCAATTATGTTTTTCTTGTGGTATTTCGTTAATTTTTGATAAAACTATAATTTATTCATAGGATCGCTAAACTGAACAACTAAACGTCGTTTCTGTTTGCAAAGGACACAAGTCTATAGAAATGTCCAGTTTATAACTCACGAAAATTTCAAGTAGTTTTATCAGTTAGTTTTTGAAAAATTAATTTGCAGATACCGTTATATCAAAAATGATACCGAAATTCGGTACATCTTTTACATTATCATTCAATATTTCAAAAACTGTAAAACCTATTTTCATAACATTTTGGCCCACTATAGTAAACAGTATATGTACTAATATGTGAAGAAATTGTCTAATTCGTTTTAGTTTTTTTTTCGTAGCGTTTAAAGTGGGGGCTCAATATATTTTAATCGCATAGTTAAATAATCAAATTATTCGAATATTCGAACTATTCGAATAATACGAATCCTCAAGTATTTTTATACTATTATTCAATTGTTCAGTTGTTCAAATAGGTATAGGTATGAATATTTTGGTATGTTTAGTGTTTACTTTTTTAGTGCATTTTTTTACTTGGGGCTATTAAAAATTAAAGCGGTTTGACTTTTAACGAAAAAAAAAAAAAAAATTCAAATAAAACTTGCGGAAATTGGTCACAGAAAATAATGTAATAATTAATATACGTGAACTATATAAATTAAAATTAATTCCAGTAATTGTATGTAATCCAGTAATTGAATATATTCGAATGATTGAATTATAATTAATTTGAATTTGAATACTTAAATATTCGAATATTCAAGTTCGATTCTCAGCCTTACTTAAAATGCAAAACATAAACACTTCAGTCATTTTCCCAAAAACTTTAAATATAGACTTATATCTCTTTTCCCTAGTATCAGCCAATTATTCATATGGTAATAAGACCAAGAAAATATATTCTTAACCTCAAAACAGACAAATTAACTTTGACGCTGAGTCACAAAAGACCAACACAAAATAAGTACATAAATGGACATAGATATGCAACCAGTCACCAATACATATATGATGACAGTTTTGAGGAATTTAACCAAAACAAATTAATGTTTCTATATCAAAATCTCGAAAAGTGCAATATTGTGGGTTGGTTTCTTGTTGCATATCTCTGTCCAAATGTGCATGTGCAGGGTAGATGACGTAACAGGTTGTAGGGAGTTTTTTTAAATGAGATTTAAAAGCGAGACTGGTAATCTTCTTTTAGGTAAATAAGTACCAAATATGTTTTTTTCAGTTACAGATACATGTTTTTTTATATATAGTTCTCACTTCTCTCACAATCCAAAAATAAAAGTCACTGTATACCAAAGTTGGAAGGAGGGCACTATTGAATGGCCTGCTAGATCGCCTGATTTCACCCCACTTGATTATTTCTTGTGGGGTTATTTAAAACACATATAAGTTATGTTAATAGACTGAAAACTTAGAAGATTTAAAGACCCAAATGAATTTATTGCGTTACGTTTTCCGCATGTTGTATACTGATTGTAAACTTCAACTGTTACATTGTCTCGCCTGTACATGCAGGCTGTTTATCCGTGAATGTCGTAATCACGCCCATACTACCAATACTTATGTTTAAACATGGCACAAGCAAATATCCTAAAGACAAGTATACACAGATATGTAAACCGTCCATTAAACTATTTAAAATGTTACACTTCTAGCTTTACAGTCTGTATAGATTTGTATCGTATTTACTTTTATTCAACTTGTATAGTATTAAAATTAAACGAATGTGATCATGATTATTTTAATCTTCTAAGCATTGATAAGCCGGTCTTGAGACAAGCTATCATAAAACACTTACCAACAGCCAGATGAACAGTCACAGCTTCCCTTCCAGGCGCCAGTGACCAGATATGTATATTATGAATATTTTTTACTCCTGCAACTTTTTGTAGATCTATTGTTAAATTTGCAATACTGCGTGGACTCCTTTCTGCTATAATCCTGAGAGAATCCCTACCTACTCCAAAAGTCGTGCAGAGGACAATTGGTGTGAATATCAGTGTAGAAATGGGGTCCGCTATTTTTGCATCTGGATTGCACTTAATTGCAATAGCGGCTAACAACACTGCTATGCTTTGTAAAAGATCGCCTAAAACATGAATTGTTGCTGCTCTCACGTTAATATTGTTCTTGGCCAAATGAGTATGCTTGTTCGATCCAGGGCCGTGAGAATGACATGATTCTCCATGCAAAATTACGCCCATTCTAAAATACATACACATAAAAAAAATTATTTTGTTAAAGATATTTTTAACAATATAAAAACTTAATTTTTATAGGACTTTTAGGACTTTCAAAAAAATTTTTTGAAATAATTTTTTTTTAGAAATATTTTTAACTTTTTTAAATGTTATTGTTTTAATACAGATTTAAACATTTCTGACAACCATGTTCTAAAAATCAATGTTAATCTCTTCTACAATAGCGAGTCAAATGTCCACCGTTTCAGATAATTGTGATTTTATCTGTGCAAAATATTTTGTTTACACTAATAATAATTAAATTATTGTTAAATTAAAGGCGTTACTTAATAATAAAAAATACTTGTAATGTATGCAAAATCATACTTTTGCATTTTCTGAGGTGTATTGTTTCTAAAATATCGCAAAAAGTGCTTTAAGGGAAAATAGATATTTTACAATTTTAAACTTATTAATAAAAATTTTAAAACTGGCAAACGAAACAAAATTAATAATTTGAAGACATCAATAAGGCATTTGTTTTTTTTTATACCTAGCTATTTTATTTTGTAACCTAAAAAATGTTTAGCATGCATTATTTAATTATTAATAATAACATATTTCGCATGTTGTGTATTTTATTTTACTTATCTAGAGAATCGTGTATATTTCCAATACCATTGAAAGGCTAGTAGAGGAGCGCTGTAACGACGTATAGTTTGTATAAGGTGCTGTAGGCGTGTATACTATGAACTAACCAATAAAAATGGTCATGGGCGTGTCGCGCGCTGTACCCTGTTATATATGGGTCATTCTTTTTACAAACCGCACACTAAAAAAAACTTGACATTTTAGATTCGTCTGAAATTTTTTTCACAGCTTCTATCCATAAAATGAATTGACACGTATTTCAGGATTTTGCTTAAAAAAATTTTTTGAAAATATCCATTTATGAAGTTTTAGTATTTTGCTGGATTTTCTCCAATCGTCTTATACATGAAATTTATTATCTCCAGTTGTACTGATCGGATCGATGTCATTTTTTTACAGTTTACGTGTTGTTACGTTAGCGTTCTAAAAGCATAATTTTTTTTTTTTTATGTCAACATATCAAAAATAATAACAATTTAATTGTTTAAATAATTGTTAGATGCTGTTGCGCCAGGTTTAGTTAATTTTAAAAAATACCACTTCATTCTTCATCATGTTCCTTAGAAAATGGCATCGGTGAAAAAGTGGTATCTCTATTAGATCAAAAGTTATTAAATATTTTCGAGCGCTTGTCAGGAGTCGCCGTGCCGGGCATAGCGCGCGACAAGTTGAAGCGTGCTTGAACGTGCAATCAAGCTCCCTTCAGTTTTAAATATAAATGTTTTCATTCTGTTGTTCGACAGCGTCGTATACGCATGCCATATTATTACTATCATATTTTAATCTAAAACTAGCGATAATCATAAAGTAGTCGGTACAATGCCGAAAGCATCAAAATCGTCGGTTGATCCGAAAATCAAAGTATATCAATGCTTCAATCCCTTCGATATGTCTTCACACCGTAAAAGAGAAAATCTAAGACCAGTTTTGAAGCAACATTTAGTGGCTCTTAACTTACCGGTAACGGCTGAGTTCCTTCAGCGAAAAATCTGTAATACTTGCCGTGTTAAATTGTCTCAATTACTAAAGAATCGGGAGAAGAAGTTCGAATCAACTGTAAGTAATATTTTCGAAGCAAATTTCTTTAATAAAATTTCATTCATTATATGAAACAGGGTCTAAAATATTCTAAAATTATAAAATAAATTAATATAGATTTATTGGGGTCAAAATAAAATAAAGAATGTTTAGTGCCATATCCCCAAAAAAACAACTATGCAGCTACGGACACGTGTTTCGGAGTTATTGCCCCTCATCAGCGTAGCGTAGCTAAAGAATTGGATCTAGGATGGGATAGATCAGGAACAAGCTGCATAGTTGTTTTTTTGGGGATATGGCACTAAACATTCTTTATAAAATAAATTGTTAAGCTTCAGGTTAACTGATGTATGTAAAAAATTACATTGTTTTTTAGAAGGAGGAAATTAATGATTCTGATTTTGACGCTTGAGAAAGTGATGATGTTAACTTGAAACGGTCTCCCTGAAAGTCCCGTTGTATCTTTTGAAGAAGACAAAGTGGCAGTATCTGCAGTAATTGATTCAATCAACCAGGGTTTGGAGTTGTTAGCAGTTTCACCCATTCAAAGAAGTAAAGTTTCTCAACAGCGTTATTCAAAAGAAAAAATGAAAAACATATCTGAAGCATTCTCTAAACATATTTTTCATTCTGTTACTGATTATGATGATAGTAGCGATGAGGAGAATGACGGAGATCATTTATTACAAGTTTTGAAAAACGAATTTAACGCGACCACAGAACGTTCAAAGAGAATGAAAATTTTGACTATTTTCAAAGACTGGTCTTTCCGAAAAATTCAACGTCATTTTCCTTCCGCTACTTGTCACATGATTAAAATTGCAAAGGAAGTCGCTGAAAAAAAGGGGATTTTGTCCGATACAAACCCAAAGGGTCACCCGTCTATACAAAAAGAAGTTGTAAATTTAATAATAAATTTTTACGAATTGGTCGAGAATAGTCGTATGATGCCGGGTAAAAAGGATTACGTTTCTGTTAAAGTCGATGATAAACGTTTTCAAATGCAAAAAGGTTATTATTAATGAATTTGAAAGAACTTTATGAATCGTTTAAAACAACTTACACGGAAGCTAAATGTAGTTTTTCTAAATTTGCATCTTTACGACCAAAACATTGCGTGCTCGCGGGTGCAAGTGGCACACATTCAGTTTGTGTTTGTACGATTCACAAAAATGTTAAATTGTTGATTGAAGGCTCTAATATAAAAAATCTTACAGCATACGCCCTAATCCATTGGAAAGTTATCACCACTGCTTAAAATATATGATTTGCAATGAGCCTACAAATAATTGTTATTTTGGACAGTGCTCTGAGTGTCCAGGTGCAGATCTCTTAATCGCCAAACTAGCAACAATTTTTGAAGAAAATTTCATTGATGAAATCACTTGCAGACAGTGGACTAATGTTGACAGAACTACCTTGCAATTAATGGTTTCTCCAGTTGATGAATATTTACAGAAATTAAAGATTGGTTTGGAAAAATTACTTCTTCATTCATTTTTGTAAAAAGGCAAAACGAGTTCATGAAAAATAAAAGCAAACCCTAACAGAGAATGAGTGTATTGTAGTCTGTGATTTTCTCAGAAAATTATAAGTTTGTTGTTCAAAATTCTGCACAAGGCTTCCACTGGAACAATAATCAAGCTACAGTGCAACCATTTGCAATTTATTACAGAAATAAAGACGGCAATATTCTAGTAAAAAGTCTCGTAATGATATCAGAATGTTTGCACCACGACACTGTAGCAGTCCATGTGTTTCACCAATATTTGGTAAATTTCATTAAAAAAGAATTAAATAAAATATCAAAAATCACATATTTTTCTGATGGATCAGGTGCACAATATAAAAACAAAAAAAATTTTTGTGAACATTGGACTACGAGGAAGATTTCGAGTTTAGCTGCAGAATGGCACTTTTTCCCTACGTCTCATGGTAATACCACGTGCGATGGATTGGGTGGGACTTCAAAAAGATTAGCTGCCAGAGCTAGCCTTCAAAGAACATCCAATCCAATCCAAACGCCAAAACAATTGTTTGAATGGGCAGCTGAGTCTCTCCCTAATATTTCAACAAAATATGTAACTAATGAAGAATATGATGAGGAAGAACGAAAATTAGAGGAGAGATTCAAAAATGCTAGAACCGTGAAAGGTACATTGAAATTTCGCTGCATTATACCATCTTCAAAAATAAAGTGCAAGCCAAGCACTTTTCTTTACAAGAACAACACGTTGCAATTGAAGTTAAAATTATGAATTAAAATGTATACCTTGTGCAAAAAAACATGTCTACTACACAGAAGCTAATAAACAGTATTTAAATTTAGTTTTTTACTTTTATTTTCCACGAGTGTGATATTCAATATTAATTTAGTAACTATAATGTTTTTTTCCATTATTTGTATTAATTTTTATACATTAATGTTATCAACAAATATTTTCAAACTATTACGCAATCTGGTAAACATTCATTAATATAAAATAGGTGCAAATGCCTGAGACCTCTGAGGTGCGCGGAGCGTGCCGCCTGACAAGCGCTCGGAAAATATTTAATAACTTTTGTTCTAATAGAGATACCACTTTTTCACCGATGGCATTTTCTAAGGAACATGATGAAGAATGAAGTGGTATTTTAAAATCAACTAAAACCTGGCGTAATACATGTAACAATTATTTAAATAATTAAATTGATATTTTGATATGTTGACATAAAAAAAAAAAAAATTATGCTTTTAGAACGCTAACGTAACAACACGTAAACTGTAAAAAAATGACCTTCGATCCGATCAGTACAACTGGAGATAATAAATTTCATGTATGAGCCAATTGGAGAAAATCAGCAAAATACCAAAACTTCATAAATGGATATTTTCGAAAAAAAAAAATTTTTTTAACAAAATCCTGAAATACGTGTTAATAAATTTTACGATATAAGCTGTAAAAAAAATTTCAGACGAATCTAAAATATCAAGTTTTTTTCATGGAAATCCGTCACGATTTGTAAAAGAA
>JANEYF010002334.1:0-19973 GCA_029963845.1 Rhamnusium bicolor
TCGATTTATGGGCACTTTTCTGTAACCTTACCAAGAATATTAGTCTTTTGGTATATCATAACGGGTGGGCCATGAAATTTTTGTTTTGTCATTTTGTAATGACAACAGATGTTATTTTTCTAAATAAATTTGACGTTAGTGATTATTGCACCTAATTTGAATAGTTATTGTAGCACAAATATGGCAGAAAATAATTATACAAACACGGTTTTAATTGATTTGTTTATTATCCATGGAGACTGCAATAAGATTATCAGCAGAAGATTTAATGAGAAATATCCGAATTTGCCGCAGATGAACAACAGAAAGTTTTTACGAATTCAGAGGCATTTTATAAATTTTGGTTCGTCATTAAGAGAAGCAAGAAATTTACCTAAACCTGTGACATCTGACGAGGTAAATGAAATCAATGTGCTAGCATATTTTCATGCAAATCCCCAGTATTCCATACGTTGTGCTGAGCGGGATTTAGCATTGCCATATTCATCCATTCGAAGAATACTAGCAAACCATAAAATGCATAATTACAAATTTACAAGAGTCCAATTTCTCATGCCTCAGGATTATCTACAGAGAATAGAATTTTATGAAATGTTACTTGTACGTATGCAAGAGGACTCCAATTTTTTAAAGAAAATTATATGGACTGATGATTCAAAATTTTCTAGGGAAGGGATTTGTAACACACGAAATCGTCACCATTGGGCCACATACAACCCCACGTTACTAGAGAGGCTGGCTTTCAAGTCACATTTAGTTTCAATGTGTTTTGTATGTTAATGGATGACAAAATAAAACATTACATATACGACGAAAAATTGAATTCCAGAAAATATTTAGATATAATTAGAACAATTGTGGAAGACTTCCTTGATATTATGTCAATTGGAAAATATATAACTTGTTGGTATCAACTCGACGGGGCTCCTGCACATTGTACACACGAAATTAGTATGGAGTTGGACCGCTTCTTTGATGATCGTTGGATTAGACGTTTGGGACCGTGGAATTGGCCTCCGAGGTCCCCTGACCTTACCCCGTTAGATTTTTATCTTTGGGGTACTCCAGTCCACAACAGGGAAGAATTAGAATGTCGAGTGATTCAAGAGATTGAAAACTTGGACCCCGCTGAAATAAGAGCTGCTACAACAAACGTCGTACATCGTCGTATACAAAAGTGTCTGGAAGTTAACGGTCTACATTTCAAACAATTATAACAATATTTTTAAGATTTTTATATTTATTACTGTTATTGGTATTATTTGTTATTGCTACTTAGACTTTGTTACTGTTGTTGCTGCTTAGTTATTATTTTTTTCCCTAATACTGACACTGTTATTGTTCTCTTAATGATGAACCAAAATTTATAAAATTCCTCTGATCTTCGGCAAATCGGATATTTCTCATTAAATCTTCTACAAGTTCTGCTGATAATCTTATTGCACTGTTCATGGATAATAAACAAATCAATTAAAACCGTGTTTGTATAATTATTTTCTGCCATATTTGTGCTACAATAGCTATTCAAATTAGGTGCACTAATCACTAACGTCAAATTTATTTAGAAAAATAACATCTGTTGTCATTACAAAATGACAAAACAAAAATTTCATGGCCCACCCGTTATGATATACCAAAAGACTAATATTCTTGGTAAGGTTACAGAAAAGTGCCCATAAATCGAAAACGGTGTGCATTAGATATAGAGTATATTACCTTTTTAAATAGGTAAATGTATCGTCTTTCCGAATCAGTAATAATATATAGGGCATTCCATTTAAAAAAATTGACTTTCGTGCATTTTTCTAAGTCACTTGTAGAAAGCGTTCTCTAACTCACCCTGTATGATATTTGAAACATTTGATTAATGGAGGAGATGCCCCCAGGCCTTGCCTAGCCGCAACTAAAAAATTATCTTTTAATTGCTGCGTAGGTAGGAGAATACACGATTTACTGAAAGTCAAATTTTTGGCAATAAATTCAGTAAAGAATTATTATCCCGAAAACGGCTCGAGATAGGTATAGGGAAATATTAATAAAAGTTACTCAGAAAGAGACGACGATCCAAAAAACGCAAAAATATATAGGGTATTCCATTTAAAATAACGAAGATGTTGTCAGTTTTACGTATGTGGCAACACCGAAAATATTTTAATCTTTAGAGATCATACTCGATTATCTTCGTAACCAAAATTTCAAAACAATCGGTTGATCCGTTCTCCATATACTTCCAATACTCCACCCACCGTGGCTCACCCTGTATATATATATATATATATATATATATATATATATATATATATATATATATATATATATATATATATATATATATATATATATATATATATATATATATATATATATATATATATATATATATATATATATATATATATATATATATATATATATATATATATATATATAGATATAGATATATATATATATATATATATATATATATATATATATATATATATATATATATATATATATATATATATATATATATATATATATATATATATATATATATATATATATATATATATATATATATATATATATATATATATATATATATATATATATATATATATATATATATATATATATATATATATATATATATATATATATATATATATACATATACACACACATATAATATAAAATGTTTATTTAACAGCTCTGGTGTGATTTCAAAGTTATTGAAATTGTTTGAAAATAAAACGTTTGGAACGGAAAATACCTGCTATGGGTATCAGTACTGTCTCATCCCATTTCGTTGTTTTATTTTATTTTATTTATTTTCCCTTTCTAATAATTTTCACGCAAACTTATTGATTAACGTAAACTGTATTGTAATAAATGGTTCGCAACTAGAAAGTAATGTTTACCTACTGCAAGAGGGCAACAAGACCTTGGCTATTCAATTCTAACGATCAACGTACAGTTTTGTATTAAATGGTTCGTAACTTGAATTTAAGTTTGTGTATCTACCGCTAGAGGGAAACAAATCTGACGACAGAAAAATAATTAGATAGTGTAATCAACTGCGATCAAGGTAGGTTCCTTGATCGGAGGTAATTAATTTAGTATTTAAAATAGAAGTAATCCTGAAGTGGACAAAAACTATTTATACCAATTGATGCAAAAAAACTTCAGCTGATCTGTCAAGCACGTCACCGGCGAGAACGATCAGTGGCTTCTACCATATAGGATAGACCATGATTGTTTACATTTTCGATGAATGCAAGAATAGCGAATCAAAAATTATTACTGATCAGGTTGTCTGGAACAATGGTAACCATTCGTTACTACGATCCATTCGTTGAACGGATTCCAATAGCGACCGCCCCAAAAATTCCCACTAAATTTGAATGAAAGTTTTCTATTGGTCGTCTTTATAGAACCCAAATTACTATTGACTATTGACTCTTGCGTGCACCAATCTCCGTTACCCTAAAATTATTGAGGCGCGGCCTATTGGAACAGGTTGAGCGAACGGACCATAAGGACTTCCAAATCGTTTGTTTATTCAACAACAATAACAACAATTTGAAATATGCAAATCTTAGTAAAGTTTTATTATGTTATTATGTTCGATCGTCTGAAAAATAGTGTTCATAACTTGTTTGAAAGTGTAATTTCGATGCTCGTGTGAATATTCCCCACTTCGCTACGCTATGTCCCCCTATTCGTAAAAATCGCACTCGCATGATAATTGCCACTTTTAACACTCATTATGATACTTAAGTAAATGATTGTAAATACGAAAAATCACTTTAATAGACACAAAGGAAAATCTTAAAAAACAATAATAACTATATTATTTGTAAGTATTTTGATAATAAGCTTAAAATTTTAACTAATATTTTATATTCTTAACTTAAAATAAAAGTACTCGAGGATCTCTTCTAAATAGTGAAGAAAATATATTTGTAGAATAATTCATATTTTGTATACCTATGTTTAGTTTGTCTGAGAAAAATTCGTGGAATATCTGTAACTTTTTATTTTTCGTTTTTCAGAAAATCTTACTAAAAGTTTCTAATCTGCGCATTGCGTATAAAACCGTCACCTAGTCTGATTCATGATGTATAGACGGGTGAAGAAATAGACAAAAGTGAATTATTGGCTACAGATCGACCTTTTACGACTTCTGCCGACGTTTTTGGCGAAAAAATAACCACAGAATTGTTTTTAGCGACCCCAAAAACCCCGTGCCAGAATTTTATCTCCAACGAAAGTTTCTTTGCTCAAATATCTTGAAAAATATGGAGATTATTTTTTTAATAACAGTTACATATCGACTTCTTATTTAGACCCTAAAATTTTATGAAGGATATCTGTTCCTACGTAATTCGGCCTAAAAAGTCGAATGGTGCTAACACCGATTCCCCATCTCCAACGACCCGCGATATAAAGACGTTTTTTCGGAGAAAAAATCGTGGAATTACTGAAACTTTTTTTATTTTTCATTTTTCAGATAATTTTACTCTTGACAAAGTTTCTAATCAGCGCATTTCGTATAAAACCGTCACCTAGTCTGATTCATGATGTATACATCGGTGAAGAAATAAACAAAAGTGAATTATTGGCTACAGATCGACCTATTACGACTTCCACCGACGTCTTTGGTCAAAAATAACCACAGAATTGTTTTCAGCGACCCCAAAAACCCCCTGTGCCAGAATCTCGTCTCCAACAAAAGTTTCTTTGCTCAAATATCTTGAAAAATACTCGACAAAATATATTGAGGGTTACAATATAACTACGCATTTAAAAGTCACCCTGTATAGGTAACATGTAGTTCATCCACACAATGGTGACAAAGAATGAATATATTATAGAAACAAATTAAATGGGCTGATAAAAAAAACGAAATACAGTTACTTTAAATCTAAAATTGAACAAAAAAAAACTGCTCTAAAAACCTTTGGAACGTAGTAAAAAATAGTTCCCACAATTATGAAAATGAAAATAAAACTATAAATAAAATTGTAATAGAAAATGGAGATGAAGTCATCACCTCTAAGGATATAGCTAAGTTTAATAGATATTTCTCCAATATAGGAAATTAACTTGCATCTGAAATAAACACAGGAAACATAGAAAATATAAATGAACATGTACCCCACTGTACTTAGAACTAACCAGTGTTATAGAAATTAAACGAATCGTTCATGAACTTAAAAATAATAAAACACCGAGACCTGACGGTATTACGAATGAGATGCTTAAACTAACAATAAATTATATAGCCGAACCATTATGCTTCATAATTAATAAATGCATAGAGGGCGGAAAGTTCCCAAAATATTTTAAGGTAGCAACAGTTAAGCCATTATTTAAAGGGGGAGACAAGTCATATTTCAAATTATCGTCCCATTTCTCTGACTTCCTCTATTGCCAAAGTGTTTGAAAAAATTATTAAATTGCGTTTAACCAAGTATTTAAATTTATTTCTGATATGCAATTTCGATTTCGGGAAAATATTTCCACGCAGGACGCAATAGCCAAATTAACATCCATTATATATAAAACTGTAGATAGTAAGCAACCATGCCTAGGTGTTTTTGTTGATCTAGCAAAGGCCTTTGACACCGTTAGTCATAGTCTTTTGCTAGACAAACTTGAACACCTGGGAATAAGAAGAAATGTGCTAAATCTGTTTAAAAGTTATCTGTATGACCGAAAGCAGAGAGTGGAAATTAACAAAGTTCTTAGTGATGAAAAAACAGTAACCTGTGGAGTACCACAAAGTATTGTTCTCGGTCCTATTTTATTTAATATCTATCTCAATCAGTTACTTACCCTAAGATCATCTGGGCCTATAATATCTTTTGCTGATGACACCGTCATATTATATATTGGAAACATTTGGGCTGAAATAAAAGATACGGCGCGGCGGAAAGAGATCTCAAACCAATATTTAATTGGTTTAATGCAAATTTGTAAACTGTTGTAAATAAAACTAAAATAGTTCCATTTACCTCCTATGAGAAATACCTACCTGATTATACTAGTATTACCGTTGAAAATCATGATCTAACAATTGTCACCTCAACTAAATATCTTGGAATTTTTATATTAATTTTTAAGATGAGATGAACATGTAAATCATGTTAAAAATAAACTTCGAGGTATTATATATAAATTCTATTTATATCGACATATTATTTCCTTAAATAAACTCAAAATACTGTATTATGCACTAGTAGAGTTCTTATTACAGTATGGCATAGTTGGTTGCGGAGAAATTAAAAAAAAACCTTTAATGGAGTCTCTAGAGAAAATTCAAAAACGAATCCTAAAAGTCATATATTTCAAATCAGCACGATATCCCTCAGATAAACTGTATGCCGACCTTAAGTTACTAGATATTAGACAATTATTTTCAAAAGCTGTATTAACTTTTTTATCAAATAATAGATAATATTTAAATGAACTTGATCATACATGCAACACAAGAACAAGAACAGCTAATTACTTATTTTTACCCAGAGCCCAACAACCAATCAGGCAAAGATCTTTTACTTACATTGGACCAAGATTATATAACAATATACCTGAGTTTCTTAAACATCTGAACATAAACGTATTTTTAAAAAGCAATTAAAGAAATGGATTTTGTCACACAATCGGTACTTCTTCCACAGTATTATTGATCCGCTAATAAACTGATATTTTGTTGTTTGATCATGATTCGTGTAAACAATGTGTGTATGTTTTGTGTATATATTATTATGTAGGTATGTCTACATGTGTACGTGATGTATATGTGTATGTATATGAATGTATATGTATGTATGAATATATATGTGTGTATATATGTATGTATATCCACGTGTGTATATTTGTATATATACATATATTTATCGTATTTATGTCACTTTTTATAATAAAGATTTTAACACTCCCCCCCCCCATCGCTCCGTTTTGACATTTTATTGTCAGGATTGAGTGATCCTCCATTATCCATAGGCAGGTTCTTGATTGAGCCTAAATGGATTTTTCTCTTATATTTATTTACACAATATTTATTAAATTACTATGTACTTATTATGTTTGTTCTTTTTTTTTTCTTTAAATAAATAAATATGTATTATATTTCTTTTTTTGGAATATCCGATGCCGGTCAGTCCTCCCGTGGCCTCCGACGCCTCACGGGAGTCGCGCCGGCGCATCAACTACAGCCACTCCCCACATCCCGCAGGGTTAGTGACTGTAGATACCAGAATCATGTGCCCTAAGCAGACGGAGAGAACCCAGAATGACCGCCTTCTGCATTTGGCCTGCCAGCCACTCGGCTGATTTTTGGCAGGCCGGTTTGATCTTCAGTTCCGAGAGCAGCGTAGGCTTTATCCCTCCGAGTACACCGATTATAAGCACGACTATTTTTACCGAGTAGCCTGGGTACAGCACTTGGAGCTTGAACCGGAGATTGCGATATTTGGTCCGTTTCTCCTCCTCCTTCAAGGTGACGTTTTTCTCTGCAGGTGGCGAGAACTCGATGACATACATCACCTTGAGTTGGTGGTCGAGGAGGACTGTGTCAGGCTTATTGGCTTGGATTAGCCTGACAGTCGAGAACGAGTAGTTCCAGTAAATCCGGCATTTCTCGTTCTCCACAACGGACTCAATATCTCCGGGGATGTAAGGCAGCACAGGTGTCTGGTCTACCCCGTACGAGTGCCTTAGATGGTAGTATAGCACTCGTAACGCCGCGTTATGCCAGTGGATGTAGGTCGAAATCGCATATACGGGACATGCAGATAGTAAGTACATGAGCGATTCCGGCGCCTGATGGTAGGTCCTGCAGTAGATATCAGGAACCTCTACACGCCACACGCGGCTACGGTAGACCAAGGTGTTGATAACACCATCTTGGCAGGCCATAATGAATCCCTCGGTCTCCGACTTAAGCCCTGCTGACCTTAGAAATGCGAAGGTCAGCCTGGTCGATAAACCCAGTGTTTCGATGTTCTTATAGAAAACACCATGCTGGGGTTTATCGACGTGCTGCAGAAACAGATTTTCCTGTTCGGCAGCTCTAATTCGGGCTTTCAGACGATTTGGCTGAAGTTCGGTGACTGACTCAACGTCAGCACCTCGCCTGATGTCAAATGCGAGACCGAGTTCATCTGCGGCTCTTTTTGCTGCCTTGAACACTCCTGCTCCCACTCCTACAGTTTCGTGATGTTTTACGAACCGCGAGAGGGGATCTGAGCTCCTGAGTATGTTACATGCCATACTCAGTACTACTCTGCCATGCGTACACTCCAGGCTCAAGAGTCCTCGGCCCCCCCGTTGACGTGGGAGGTACACACGAGGAACAGACGATCTAGGATGAATACTTCGGTGAATATTCATCATCTTGCGGGTATCTCTGTCTAATTGACGCAGCTCATCTACCCTCCACTTTACTACTCCGAAGGAGTAGAGCAGAATCGGAACGGCAAGCATATTAGTTGCAGACACCTTGTTCTTCCCCGAAAGTTCGGAAGACCAAATCTTTCGGAGGCGGTGTCTGTACTTGCCGCGGAGAGAATCTTTTATTTGTGATACATCCTGGATGTGCCGTTGTTGCACACCCAGATATGTATAGGTCTCTCCGGCATCCAGATGTCTTAGGATGCTTCCGTCTGCGAGCTGCGCATCTTCAGGAAATTCCCCGCATCGTCCTCTCTTGAGGTGGACGACTGCACATTTGTCCAACCCGAACTCCATACCAATTGCCCGCGTATATTCTTCGACCACCCTAAGAGCGTTTTGTAGTTCGCGCTCTCCGGAGGCATAAAGTTTATGGTCATCCATATAAAATAGATGGGTGACCTTATGCCTCCGGTCGCTGGGTGGTCCACATTGATATCCGCGGGTTTGGCGGAGCCCAACAGACAACGGCAGCAGTGAGATGCAGAAGAGGAGAGGACTCAGGGAGTGGAAAGTGGAAAACTCCTCTCCTAAATGCCACCTGCTCTGTCGTGACCCGCTGTGCACCTGATGTTATGGTGAAGCGGGTCTTCCAGAGCGGCAGCAGCTGTTCTATGCATCTCACTAGTGGTGCTGGTACCGCAAGACATTCGAGCAAGTACAACAATAGCTCATGCTATGCTGTATCAAATGCCTTGCGGTAATCAATCCAGGCCATCGATAGATTCCGCTTGTATTGCACAGAATCCTGTGTAATACAGCGGTCTATCAGCAGGCTGTCCTTGCAACCTGCCATGCGCTTCTTGGCACCGCGCTGTTCGTGTATCTGCTGGAAGACCGGATCAACAGACCTCAGCGTCCTAGCATACAAGATACGTGTAAATATCTTGTAGCAGGAGTTAAGGCAAGTGATCGGCCTATAATTCCTCGGGTCGGAAAGATCCCCCTTTTTGGGGATAAGCACAGTACGTCCCTCGACGAACCAGTCCGGAATCTGCTGCCCCTCGTTCAACCATGAGTTGAAAACTCGCGCCAGACGGCGGTGAGTGGAAGGAAATTTCTTCCACCACCAGTTGTTAATGCCGTCTGGGCCCGGGGCAGCGCAGTTCTTGGTACCAACAAGTGCTTGTTGGACTTCCTCCGTACTGATTGCCGGGCACACTTCTTCTGGCTCTTCAAGATGTCTGTGACACAGAGCCTCGAAGTGTGCAATTGATGGAGTGTCGCTATTGAATGGACGCGTCGTTGCGTAGGTTCCCTTCCAGAAGGTTTCGACATCTTCTACAGTCGGCGGATTCTCGACAACACGCTGTGGCTCTTGAAAGAGGCGGGAAGGATTCGTACGGAACAAATTGTTTTGTTCCATACTCCTCACCCGCCTCTTCAATGTTTTCTTTATCGCCATGAGCGCTCGGATCCTATCTAGACAGTGCTGCTTGATGGTAAGCATCACTGTCAGATTTAGAGTATGGTGTTGACGTCTTAATCCGGCAGCTATGCTGGATCCTGGGAGTAAAAACTCTACCAGTCGTCTTATATTCCACCACACTCTGGATCCGAGAAGCGTGTTGTCTGGCCGACTGTATCTTGCCTTCGATTTTCTGTACACGCCGCTTGGCTTTCTCGACCCCGTGATTGGTTGACCTCTCACGGGGACGAGTTGCTTCGCGGCGTTGTACACGGCACAGTTGATTTGCCAGATGTCTACATCTTCCGGAATTTCCTCATCGATGACCGCGTCCATTCTAGCCAGGTGTTGTGGCTTTAGGTTAGCTCTGGTGTTAAGGCTAATCCTCGTCCTTAAGTCTACGCATATTATTATTATTATTATTGTTATTATCATTATTATTATAAAACCACCATAACTTTCATTATTACTCCGACTACAATCCCAGATTATTCAAACAAATCGATAGCCCACCTATATGGTCTCTAACCGTATGGGGTGGTATCATTGGTGATCGTCTAATTGGTTCTCACTTGTTTTAATTTGCATTTGAATGTAGCCATAACCTCGATTTTCTAAAGAATACTCTGCCAAGTTTTCTGCAACATTTATTGCAGAAATACAATATGATAGCAGCACCATGGAGCACCCGCTCATTACTTGCTAGCACCGAGAGAACATATCTGGATACAGTTAATCAAATAGGTGGCTTGAAAGAGGAGGACCACAACTGTGGTGAGTAAGGTCACCTGATCTGACTAAAACTGATTATTATTTATAGGGACACATTAAGGATATCTATGTAAACGTATATATTTAAAAACATAAACATGAACAACAATAAATACGATAAAGAACATTCTAGTCAATGGTGTTTGTATGTACACAAACACCATTGACTAAAATTGCGTCAATAAAAGATCAGATATAGAGAACTTAAACACCTCATATTTCAATATAATAATAAAACTAAAAAAGTAGCCACTAATTATAAAAAGTAACTGTTTTAATTACTGTTTGAATATTATTATATTACATTATTAATGTTTGTTTCTTATATCCCCAAAGTATTACTCCCAATATATTAAGAAGTGTGTAAAGTTCCTTTAAAGATCGCTTACGGCTATGTTTATAATCGAACGGAAGACATCTGGAGAATTATCTGTAGTGTATTTTTTTAGTTATTTATAAAATCAATACAAAACAAGTTCATAAGATAAGCTGCATTCTCACATGTGAAAATATACAAGGTCCCATTTAAAAAAAATGGGAAAAATGAAATTGAGATTTTCGAAATTTTTAAATAATTTCTGACGACCCTGTATATTACAGGATTGTGCAATTTTCACAAATATTTACCAACCTTCTAAAACAAAAAACTATTATTCTTTCTCAAATTTAACATTTGGGACTGTAGCTAGCGATTTATTTAATGCTAGTCGGTAAAATTCAAGTTTACTACAAAAAAAAATATATATTACGTCCGAACCGGTAAATCAACTAAAAAAAATTCTGTGTGTGGATAGGCATCATTACAACACTTAAGAAAATGCAAACATATACTGGGTATTCCATTTAAGAAAATATCACCTGACCACCCAGAAATTATTTGGGACATCCTGTATATTCGGAAATAATTATCAGAAATGCCCCTTCTTCCCTAGTTTAATCCTCTTTTTGAATAAAATATCTAACTGTAATGGGAGCAAGCAATGGAAGACCGGAGCACAAGTGCAGGACCACTTTGTTGTTTGGATCTTTGCTCATACGTCACAATCACAAGCTGTATGAAGTAAATAAATTGAAGGTCATCTTTACTTTTGAGCAGTGGTGTATACTGGAGAACAATATTTTTTATATATTCCAACACTGAGATAGAACATACCCTAAATTTCACCAGCCGCCACTGATTACTTGTCAATGGTCAAAGGTATAGGCCCGTTTCACATGAAGCGTAGGATACGCCCTACGCCGCGCGTTTTATTAAACGTTGAATTTTACTTTCACATAGCAGTATCAAAATGAACACGCTCGAGTACACGTCAGGCGTTGTTGCCATTGTTGCATATTGTACAATTAAAAACAAACGTGCAAAAAATAAGCGACTTTGGGTACATCCTATTGTGGAGCAAAGGTTGCTAAGAGGTGCATTTGTAACCCTGTATTCCCAATTAAGGGAGCACCCAAGAAAATTTTTTAACTATTTTCGGATGTCCACAGCGACATTTAATGAATTATATGTGAAATTGGAACAAAGTTTGATACATATAAAAAATGCTGTAAGACTATCTATTTCGGCGACTGAACGATTATGTGTGACTTTGAGGTAAGTGAAAATAATAAATATTTTTAATTATATTATTAAGTTTTTATTACATTAGTAATATACATACGTATTTTTAAAATTTATCGATGATATGGAAATTGATGAACTACGTATTCTTTTTCACGTGTGAAACACTCTGGTGGTTGGGGGGGAATAGGTGTATTTGATAATGGTGGTGATACATCATATGATCCAGGAGGTGAATACATTGGCGTGGAAACAGAATGAGCTTGACCCACACGACGATAGTCGGTCTAATGGATGAAAATTGTTTGCAGGGTAGAAATTGTTTGTATGGAAAGTGGATTGTTAAATGGTGCAGTTGATTTTGCAGAACCATCGTTTTTAATTTTTATCATTAAATTCAATACTTGAATACGAAACTGTAGTTTCTGATCTTCATCAAAATTTCTCAAAGTGGGTAATAAAGAGTCCAAAAACGATTTATCTGCGTCGATTTGTTTTCTTCTGATCTATTTAAAAATCTAACCAAACTTTCTTCTACGGAATTTTGTTTCCTAAACGTTTTTTTGGTTTTTGTTTTCACTCGTTTAACTTGGGATTCATCTTCGATGTTTTCCATGTCTGATTGTTCATCATCTGGGTCAATAATTTGGCTTTCAGATTCTGGCATATCATCATTCTCAGTAAAATTCGTTTCAGTGCTAAAAACATTTTAAATAAAAATACACCCAAGGCCAAAAGAAAATATTAAAAAAATAAAAATTTAATATACCTGTTTAGATCCATAATATTTTCCAAGAATTTTAAATTCTCATAATATACATATTTGGAACTTTTTTTAGCACCTGATCCACTTTTTTACAACTTTTCCTTGGCACGACAACGTATAAAAGCATCTCTAACTGTTTTCCAACGTTTTTGTAGTTTAAGAACTGAAACAGAAATGTATGTAGATATTAGGTGTACTAATTTTTTTCTTTATTTCAGATATTTAGCAAGTGGCAACACATTTACGGATTTACATTATATCTATCGATTGGGCATTTCAACTATAAGCGGCATTGTAGAAGAGCTATTTGGATTTTACTCAAGGACTAATGTATGAAAATACATTCTGCAGAACAATGGGAAGAAATTTCTCTGGAATTTGAAGAACGTGCAAATTTCCCTAATTGTATCGGAGCTGTTGACGGCAAACATTTTTTTTTCAATTCTCCTAATGGCAGTTTGTGATGCAAATTATTGTTTCACTTACATTGATGTTGGAGCATATGGGAAGTTTTCCGATTCAACAGTATTTAAAAGTGGCCCCTTTTGGCAAAAGCTTGAAGAAAATTCATTAAATATTCCAGTGGGGAAACCTTTACCTGGTGAAAGCAATATTGCTGTACCTTATGTCATAGTAGGTGATGAAGCCTTCCCATTTATTACGCCCTTATGCACGAAAGAATTTGAATTACAAAAAAAAATATATTTAACTGCAGGTTAACCCGTGCTAGAAGATATATCGAGTGTTCCTTTGGAATATTATCAAACAAATGGAGAATTTTTCATAGGCCATTAAATGTTAGTATACGTCTTTCAAAAAAAAAATAGTTAAAGTCTGCTGCATTTTACATAATTTTGTTCGTATAAGAGATGGTTTTCAATTTGAAGATACGTTGACGGTTAATGGATTTCAGGATTTTACACAACAAATACTTCAAAACTCAACTAGGAGCACAACAAGAGACGTATTTGCTAATTATTTCACAGACGCAGGAAAAATTCCTTGGCAAGACAGCAGAATACAGTAATAATAATATGTATTTATATAATATTGTTTAAAAAAAATTGTATGTATGTATTTATTTGTCGTGGACAAATAAAATCTAACTTTACCACATTACTTTTTAAGATTATCCATTACAAATTGAATCATATTAAATACATGATTATGTATACATACATAATTATATATACATACATAATAATAAAGACCCTGTATAATGCTCTGATTTAAAAAAGTTCATCTTTAGACTGAATATAATTTTAAAATAAAAAATCCCTACAAAGTACATGGCGATCGAAAAACAAAATAATGTAAAAAGTCATAAAATACCTACATAGGAGCATTTATGCTACATATAAGAAAATGAATACAATTTTATCACATGTGGATAATAACTATTATGATTATGCCCTGTATACATACCTATCGTTTTTTTTTCTCTTTGTCCGGGAAATTCTCAAAATTTTCAGTTAATAAAACAGCGGCAATGTCCTCCCAAGACTTTTGCCTAGCGTCACGATTTTTATAATCTTCACTTGAGACATCCCAAATATTTCGTTTTTCTTGAATTGCACTAATTAACAGTTCTGTGTCAATTGCATCCATGGCTGCTAACTGGTATGCGATGCGAGATCAACTGATCGTGAACAAGCTGGCTACTTAGCATGTCTCCCGCGCTCTACGCACGGCGCGTCATGTGAAAAGTACATCAAGCACAATACCCGCAAGCCTGACGTAGTTACGCCACGCGGGCCGAGCGTAGGCCCGTACGCCGTACGCCCTACGCCAGTTCAATACGCTCGCATCTGAAATGATACATTTAACTCAATGCCAATCGACTTTCAAGCGCAGGGCGTAGGGCGCATCCTACGCCTCATCTGAAACGGGCCTTAGTCATATCCATGAGCGTCGACCAAAAAGGTTTAGAATTATCTTTTAATTCTTTTAAATAAATCGAATAATTTTTACTATTTTATATGAGTTTGTATGTATGTACAATACCTATAATAACCTTTTTATTTATTTACTTAATTGTTTATTTATGTATATTAGGTGAATAAGCAATTTTGATGATTGAATAAATGTTAAGAATCTTACTCACTTAGTTAATGACATGTTTTACAAACTGTAAAAATTGATATTGAGTCTTGTATAAAATGTAACCATTCGGCAAAAACCAACGTGGAAGTGTGAATATTTTTTGCCAGGATAGGATAGGAATATGAAAGGTGGTAGTATGATGAAATGTTAGAATGAAATAACTTTTTCAAATAAAATATAACACAACAAATAAAACAAAAAGAAAGAAATAAATAAATATTTGCATTTTGTTAGAAACTCAAATAAATCTACTCTATAAATCTCTTCAACCGTTCATCGACTGAACATAAAAAACGTTTAAACAAAAATGTTGCGTGGCAATTGAATCACAAAAAACAAGAAATAAATATTTAAAATTTGTTAAAAACTCAAATAAAATCAATTATAAATCTCTTGAACCGTTCAAGATAAGATCTACCCAACCGTAGTAAACAACATCGTGTGTGTCAAACCAGGTCTCATCGAGATATACTATAATGCCTATTTGATTCACAGTATTCTTTCATTTTATGTAAGTATTCTCGTCGAAGTTCAACGATACTTCGCGATTCCATTATAACCATTCGATTATTTATTTTTTTGTGTTTAAAGCCGCAGCCTAATAAAATACCTCGTAGCGTTTCTAAAGATTTATATAATCTGGATAATCACGCAATTTATTATGAATCATTTCTAAAGTTGGTACTTTATTTTCCTCCTAGAAACTATAACCATTCACTAGATAACGTCTTTCGAGGTATCGTCAATTCTACAAAATTTTCGTTTTTTTTCCTTTCCGCTTTGTAGAGTGATCTATAACATCCCCTTCCTTAATAACGCGATAAATCGTAGAAGTCGAAAGTTTAGTTAATTCATGAATTCTATTTACAATGTCCCTATCTGTCGTTTCAATATTTTCTCTCTTTAAACGTTCATAAATATTTAAAATAAGATGTTGACATTGGACATGTAAATCCTTGTTCTTATTAAACTCCGAACTAGTTTCAATTAATGGCGCCACCGGTTCAATATTTTCTTCAGATAATTCATTTTCATGCGTTTCAAAAGGCCTCCAACGAACCATTTTAATAACAATAATTAATGCAAATATTGAAATATTACTAAAACCACTTAATAAGATCACTAAAATGCTATAAATACCTCACAGAAAATAATTCCATTTATCCAAAATTATTACATGAACTGCACTGTACGGTCAATATAAATAACTAGTCCAATAGTTTATTCAAATCACGACTTAATTCGTCTGAGTTCCGACACTACCGCTCGAGTTTCACATCTGGTCCGCTGCATTGCCACATTCTCATATCGAATGTAATGTAGAGGTATCGTTCAATAAATAATGGGAGTGGAAATGCGCTCTCCTGGTATAAACACTTTAGACTGAAGTGTTTCAATTCATATTGGATAAACTATAATTTTCAAGTTATGTGATTCATACAACTACTACTATATTGTAAAAAAATATAATTGCAAAAATATTACGACATCTCTGAATCAAGTGACATACAAGCTGGTCAATGAAGCTGAGACATAGGTACATAATCGTGTTTTTGTTCCCCCCAATTATTAACTTATCGGTCAGATGTATGCAATCTCTATATTGGCTTATCCTATAAGTGCCCTGCTGCAGACGCAGATCGTAACTAATTTGATACACACGCAAAGATAAGAACAACAAAGTATATGTATGATTTTGCACATTAACATTACAAAATATAATTTACTGCATGTTTGCTAATATCGAGTTTTTAAATACTACAAATTATTAATTGAAAAGACATTGCTGCAAATATTTGTAATTTACAATTTTTAGTGGGATTATATCTGATGACTATATTATAAAATTAATCTTTTGTAGTTAATTCCATGGAAAGTTTCTCAAGATGTTTACAGGCACATGGAACATGCCGTGGATTATCAAAATTATTCATTTAATTTTCAAACTTCTGAGACTGAAAGACTGTGTTATGTACTTAAGGACTTTTCATCACTAACACAAACTTTAGCTAGATTATCTTCATTATTTATTGATCAAGGTAAGCAAGGTAACATATTTATTTACTTATTTATTTTTAATCGCATGTGTGAGCACTCTGGCACCCCAACTTGGAAATTCTTGAATAGTTGTAAAGTATCACAATTTAAAATCAAATTTAATCGGCACAGATATTGACGTACCGCAAGGTTCAGTATTGAACCAACAACTCATTTACATCAGTGTTTTCCAAAATGTACATCTGTACCCAAATTTCGTTTCTGGTGTTAATAATACTGATAATACTGATTGATGATTGATTTTTTAAGTAATCTGTACACACCAGTAATTTTCCGTAAGTCCCGGACCGGCCTGTTTGAGCTCCCATAGAAAAGGACAGTGGCTGTGAGTGCGCAGCAAGATCTAGACCATGTTTATTAACTATTCAGTTTACCTATGAACGTCGAAGTGTATAGACGGTGCGAGGATAAAAATAAATAGTAACTACCATGTCGACAATGTCACGGAGAACGCCAACAATCAATGCATGTGGATTTGTGGTGAAGCCATGGATTTTGGAGTAATTGTGGAAGGATTATGTTAAATTTCGAAATGATTTATTTATTAACTACAATGCTCGAGAGATACAATGTGCACCTGAATGTTCTTCGGAGAGGAGTGAACGTTACGTTGCGATTGTCTTATAGCTCTCTCTCACTTGATCTGATCTGACTATTCTTCCAACTAAATTAGAATACAAACCTACAGGAGCGCTGCCTAAGCTGGCGCGATTATTTAAATTGATTTAATAAACATACGTAAGACTAAACATGCCGCCCCTCTTGAAAGCTTCCTTTCAAAAAATAAAAATACAATAATAATATATTAAACAGGGCACAATTTGTCTGCAAGATAATTATTCTAAAGGTAAAACACAAATATTGGTTATGACACACTTCACTAAACCGCCGCTCGTTTTTACACTAACCACTCTTACCGCACCATCTTTGCCAGGATGAACTGCTATGACTCTGCCTAGCTGCCAGCGGCATGGAGGTAAGTTGTCCTCTTTGACAACGACGAGGGATCCTTCAATTGCGTGGTTGGGTTGGTCGAAACGCCACTTGTTGCGCTGCTGCAAGGTGTGTAAGTAATCATGTGACCACCTTTTCCAGAATTGTTGCACTAATCCTTGCAAATGCTCAAAACGTGACAAGTATCTAAAAGGAACCTCCAATTTAGCTTGAGGTAATGAATTTATTGCTCGACCGATTAAAAAATGGTCTGGCGTAAGTGATTCAAGGTCATTAGAAAGAGGAAATAATGGTCTAGAGTTCATAATCGCCTCAATCTGCACCAGCAGGGTATAAAATTCCTCATATGTTAACGGATTGTGATTCAGTAAACGTTCTAAATAATATTTTGCCGATTTAACCGCCGATTCCCATATTCCTCCAAAATGTGGGAATTTGGCTAGAATGAACTTCCATTCAATCTTATTTTCATTTAGATAGGACTGGACCTTAAGTTCATTAATAATTTTTGACAAACGGCGATCAGCCCCTATAAAATTGGTTGCATTATCTGATATAATTAATTTACATAAGCCCCTTCTGGACACAAATCTTTTTAACGTCGGATAAATCTGTTATATCTCAATATGCATAGCTTTCGTGGTCAAACACACAAAAATACAATTGTAACTGTAATTTGCCGTCTTTAAGCAAGTACGGCCCGGCAGTCTACGCCTATTGAATAGAATGGATGATTTGGAGTTACCCTTATTTTAAATAAATCTCCCATTTTCTGAATTAATGTATTTGGATTAGCTCTGAAGCATATGATGCAGGTACGTAACACACTGCGAAGTGCGTTTCTGCCATTTAATTGCCAATAATCTTGCCTTATGGTTGGAAGGAAGCCTAAGGTCCCGAATGCAAACCCCGTTTATGTTCATGCATTATTATTAATTTAGTGAAAATATGCCTTGATGCTGAAACAATAGGATGTTTTTGCGAAAATATTAATTCGGATTTGCTTAGGCGACCACATACTCTAATTAAACCGTCAGGATCAATGAAAGGACTTACTGAAGCTAATTTAAAAACAAATTAAGTTCCTCTTCTTGATAAAAGTTAAAATATAGAGTGGAATGAAAGATAATATTAACTGAAAATTTTTTGTTAATTATTATTTACTAACTTTTACAAATCTTATCACAGATAAGTATAACATATATCTTTTAAACAATTATTTTCCCAGCTATTTGCCAAAACGCTGAAACTTGGATTACAAAAAAAGATAATATGCACATTATGTTCAGTACTACTGACTCAATAATGTTATTTTTAATTTCAACTATTCTGTCTAGTAAAACCAAAAACAAATAAAACACAAGGTACTCACCAGTTGACACTCACTTTAAAAAGCTTTAAAATATCTACCGACACGTGTTTCTGCTTGCCATAGCGTCATCAGGGTAGCCAGCACATTTAAAGAATCCAAAGTAAGGAAACTTGTAAACCCCAATGTAATAAACAGCGTTTTGGCAAATAGCCGGGAAAATAATTGTTTAAAAAGATATGTGTTATACTTATCTGATAAGATTTGTAAAAGTTAGTAAATAATAATTAACAAAAAATTTTCAGTTAATATTATTTTTCATTCCACTCTTAATGAAGCTAATTTGCTACTAGAACTTACCGCCCTTGAATTTTTTTTACGAATTTAATTCACTAGAAAAACGTTCTCCTTGCATTAATTTTAAAAGCTGTATTCTACTGTTCTCAATTTCGGTCAATGACAAATTTCTTGCTAATTTTGATTTGTCCTCTCTCAAATTGTTCATAAAACGTAAACAATATGAAAATATCCTTCATAGTTTTGTTAATGATGAAAATTTTCTGAAAATAGTAAATGCAAATGTTGTTGCTAACGAGATGTT
>JANEYF010002335.1:0-79696 GCA_029963845.1 Rhamnusium bicolor
TATAATCCTCGCGTTTACTTTAAATTGGTTAGTATAATTTGGGACACACTATGTACATTCTGTGGGCCTCTAATATTCCTCCAGTGACGTCAGCGTGACGCGAATTAGCAATGTGACTGGCTGAAGCTACTCCTTGTTAGTTACATCTTCTTGACTGCAAGTAGGTATACTGTTTTATCATTTTAGTTACAAGTTATCCAGAGCTATATGTAGTTCAATGATTCCATCTAATTTTTATAATTGAATAAAAGCGTTTATATACTAAATTCAAAATTAACCATCTTAAATAGCACACAAAACATTTTCAGATTTTCTTCTGTAAATACTAATTGTCATGTAAATCTCTTGCTATATCTTAATAAAAAAATTTTATATTTATAGAAATGGACGGTACGATTTTTTGGTTTTTCAAATCTACACATATATTGAATATGTCATATCTTCCAATAATTAAATACCATACCACAGGTGATACAACCCCCTGTATCCCTAAAGTACCCTGTAGGGTAGGGGGCTACAATTACATAATAAACTTGTTTTAGCTAATATTTATACATTTAGATGAGTTTTGGCTTGACTGACTTTTTAAAAAAGTACGATTTAATCTTTATTTTGCTTTGTACTAAAGAAAGATGAATCCTCTTGAATACGCCACTGTCATCGGTCACCATAGTCCTCCAAATCTCGGATGTGGTGCCCACAGGAACCAAGATTTTTAACCATATTTAAAATTTATCACACAATGTAATAAATACTACTCTCCACATTTAACACATTTGTATAGTAACCGGAAATAAAAATAGTTGACAATTAATGGGAACAGGATAATGTCACGGAAAAAGTAAGCTGCAGAGTTCATACATTTGAAAATTTAATTATATTGTAAAATTGCTAAATAAATATTCCAGTAAATTTAAACATTTTCCAAAATACTATTAGTACCATGTACCTTGATCTATAAATATCCCGTTTATTAGGTAACTATAAAAACAGAAAAGGTGATAAAAGTAGTAGGACTATGTGAATTACTTATATCTAGAGAATTGCCGGAAAACTGAAAAGAAGAAAATAATAATTGTCTCATAATACAGGGTGGGCCAATGAAAATGAAACAGACTGGTTTTCGCATAGTTCAAATTGCACGCAATCTACACTCAAACTTCTCGAAACGTTAACATCTGAATTGGTATTTTTGGAGACTGTCTTGTTGAAGCCATTTTTCTTGACGGTAATATGACAGGTGAAACGTATTTGGAATTATTGGAAGATATTGCCCATCCATGACTCGTTGATATTATTGAAAATGATAACAGTTACGTGGAAAACCATTTGATGTTTCAACTAGACGGAGCACCTCTGCATTATGCACGGACTGTTAGAAAGTTTTTGGACAGGATGGAAAATGGATTGGATAGAGAGGTGCTATGGAACGGCCGAGCAGATCTCCAGATTTAACTCCGCTTGACTTTTTCCTGTGGGGCCAGTTGAAGATCAAAATCTATTCAACGGAACGGGGGTCACTGGAAGAATAGCTACGTCGCAACTTATTGTTGAAGAATGCCTTTAAATAACCTTACAAATGCTTCAAAATGTAAGGACTCGTTTCAAAGAAATGAAGAAAACTTATATTATTGTATGGAAGCAGGTGGTAGGCAATTTGAATATGTAATTGACAGATAAAGTTTCTTCAAAGATTTGACAGTTGTACTGTCTGAACTTTTTTATTTGAATAAATTAAGAGCGCTTTTGCAACTTGAATTTCTTGTATCTTGAAAACGATCGATTGAATTTGTGTTGTGTGGTGTTCAAATGAGGTATCACTTGCCATAATCATAACCGAGAAGGGATGAAGCGAGTTGCAGATGAGTTTTATTGCAAAATATGCCTCCTCGAAAAAGAAGTTGATGTGTCTGAACGTCTCTTAAAAACCCTATTTGAATTACTCGAGAACTCGTCTGTTTCGTTTTCGATAACCCACCCTGTATAGGGCGTAATGTAATGACTTAAGGCTTGCACTATAGTGACAAGTTATTATTGTGAATACTAAAATGGAATAAATGAAATGTGAATTGTCATGTCCAAGATTACCAATTGTGCGATTATTTAATCATCTCATCACACAACGGAGCTAACAGCTAGTACGATACGTATTTGTCTTGATCGTGCAGTGATACATGTGTGATAGTTAGTGGTGAATAATAAAAGGTTTCTGTAAATGATATCAATAAATCTGTATAATGTATATTTATTGGCAGTATAACGAAGTGATTCTTCCGTAGACTGTTTTCTGTGATAACAAGAACTAATTGGATCGCTTTTTCACAAACGAACATCGGAAATACTCGGCTGTTAATATTTGATGAATATATATTTATGCACCGATGGAATTCTAACAACTAGACTTTTGACAGAGTATAATCTTTTGAGTTGAATCCGATCTCAGTATCATAGTGAATGCCCCAATCCCTAGTATTTTGAGAGGGACTTCACCAGGATAACGCGAAGAGACACGAAAGATAATTTGTAATAAAGTACGCTCGAGGTTGATGTGATAACCTCTAATAGTCAATTGTATGTTAGCTGCCGTCTGTTAACGTCATATCAATTCACGCATATCTCTAGCTTAATCAATTTAAGGGGCAGTTTGCATTTCAATCTGAGTTAATATAACTCTATCAAACGTGCTATATAGGTAGATACCTCTCAGGAATATTCAGTTATTATTTCTTGATGGCTATATGTGGTAAAAGTCTCGATCCCTAGTATTTGGAGAGGGACTTCACCAGGAAAACGTAAAAGGTACACGTGAGTTCCCAGCAACTAGACTCTTGAGTGGGATCTGACGAAGTGTCCTAAGAAAGGACGAAGGGGTAAATCTAAAGATATAGCACCTCCACGACTAGTACGTAATAGTAGAACCACCTGTCACTAGTAGGTTGGCATCCTACCGTACTGTCACGCTAGTAAACCGTAACTACTTATACCTGGACATTGCTGCGCCAACTGCTTGCCATAATACCGTTTTAGGCACCAGCCACTATAAAGTCGCTAGCTGCTTGATGTAGATAATAGTAGTAATAGATACCGTAACTTAGCTTGTTTTGATTCACCGCTTATTTCTTGCGTACCTGTATATATATTTATTTATTTTGTTGTGTATTTTATTTTTTTTATTATTATTTTACTGTGAACCCAGTCTTGAATAAAATAGAGTAAGTAAAGTTGATATTCTGATTTTTATTTAATGCAAAGGTATAAGTAACAAATCTGGTTGTACACCGAAACACAATTTTGGCAGGTAAAAGTGAAGTTGTCCATTTTTACGAAACCGACAACCATACAAACTGACCCCTGGACACACCGTTTCTTCACTGAGTTATCCAAGCTTCTATCATACCCCTGATAGAATAAAGTGGTGTTCCCACACTTTAAAACATTAACTGGCGCCGAGACCGAACCGAAATAAAAAGTTTAAAGTCCCGCTGTTGTACTAAAGGGTGCCAGAGTGGCAACACGTTACAACACAACAACAAAAATAAGCATTTTGTTTAGTTACGTCACAGCAGTTCCTTACACAGCTCATGGAAGTACAGTTTTCTAGTAAGTAAAAACATTTATAGTAACATATTTAAAGGAATTATTCTCTGTCTGTGTCTTTGCTTTTCTTTGCTTTCTTTGCCTTTCTTTGTCTTTGTTTTAACTGTCATGGGGAATCAAATACATCTGTCCACATAAGAATTGTTTCTATGGTATTTGATCGGCAGTGAAAGTTAAACTCTTAAGTCTTATGTTTTTGAGCCATTCTTAAGTTGTTTATTATACTAATGTATCTATATTATTGCTTCTTGACGTAGGAAATACTGATTTTCACTAGTTAATCTTACTTGAAACAAATAATTATTGAAAAGGACCCGCAATAAAATAAAACCCTCAAAATTGTTTTTGTTGCCTGGTGGCAATAATAGTTGTGTCATCGTTTGTACAGCATGGATAATATTTAACCGTTTGCCTACGTTTATTGTATTTGATTTTGCTTTATCGTTGGGCTTATTTACCAACATTATGCATATTTTCATGCAAATGGTCAAAATCGTTAAATATCATTTCATGTATAATTGCAGATATTAAAAATTATTCATATTTTCATTTTTATGACTGATATTAGTAATTTAAAACAAAACTAGGGCCTTGAAGCAATGCATTATAATTATCGATTTGACATAGACAAAATGCAGTCCGCGTTTGAAATATTTGGATATTAAAATTATAGCGGATTGTTTAATGTAATGATCGATTATCATACACAAAACTTTATTTCTTGAAACATTGACAATTTATGCAATTATTTAAAAAGAAAAATAGTTTTAATGTTGACCAACATTATTAAAATTAATACGATTAATTCCACAGTTTATTTAAATATGCTATTTGTGGAGCTGAGGATATGCTATATTGGTTTCATAATAGACTTTCTAATTGAGTTGTTAATTTTTTCACATATTCAGCTAGATATAGAGTGTTAAAGCATATCGGCTGACTAATGAATTTATTTTTATTTTCCATTTTAACTAAAATAATGTATTTAAGTTGCATATGAATACAAAATTCATTAGTAAGCCGATAATGTACCCAACACTACATATAGTTGAATATGTGAAAGAAAGGACAAAACTCTATTGGAAAGTCTGCTCCTCACCTCTGCTTCCCACCATTGTGGTTATGTTCTTCTCCCCATCTCAGATGGTAGGGATCTCAAGTCTTCTAGATTGATGCTTATTGTTTCCTTGTGGTATTTTAATTTCAATTTTCAAAAATTAACAACATGGGGAAATTAATGACACAATAATAAGTTCTACTACATTTTATGACCATCATTACTCTAAACGCACAATATGTTTTTTAAACGTAACACATATAATTTTTTACTAAATGAACTAACGTATAGCCAAATTTTAACATAGACTTATCCATCTAACAGCTTGGAGATTTATTAACTGACCAAAAATTTTTCATTTACCTTAAAAACATGTTGGTAATTGACAATTGCTTATTGAAAGTACCTAATCTGTTAAATTTTATTTTAACGAATTTAAATACATTAAAAATATGTAATTTGCAACAATTGCTCGCTACGAAACTTATATACACTGACCGACATAAAAACTGGGACAGCAAGAAAACTTGGTATGTTTTTCATTAAAAATTTTCTCAGTGTACACAAAATGTGTAAAGATATTTGTTCTGTATTCTTGCATCTTTTTCATTAATTTTTTTTTCCCACTTTTTTTCTTTTTCCTTTATCATATTAAAAACTGACAAATTTTAACATTTTTTAATCACTATGAGAAATTATTGTTTAGTATTGGCTTGCATTCTGCCGATTGTTTTAAGTGCTGACAAATTTCTAAAATATTCTTATCTTCGGAAGATGCCTCTAGAGCAGTTGCCTTAAATGGTGCTAGATTTAACATCCGCGAGATCACTGAAAGATTTGGTTTTCCTCGATCCAGTGTCCACGTAGTAGGTTTTTGATTTCGAGAAAACCAACGAATGCTGCAGAAGGCCGAGATCTGGGAGGAAATCGAAACATAACTCCTTTTGATGATCGATTTGCAGTGATTTCTAGCCTGCAACATATGACTGCCGTTCAATAAATTGCAAGAATCATGTTAGTAATAGAACTGTTAGGAGAAGGCTAGTTGAAGCAAATTTATCCGCTAGAAGACCAGCAACTGGCCCCGAGCTTCATCGTGTGATCAGGCTCAATTTCGGATGCTAATATCGCAATTGGAATATCGGGCAGTGGAGCAATGTACCTTTTCCCGATGGCTCCCGATTTGCCATGAGGTCTCCAGATAAACGAGTGAGAGTGTGGAGAAGGCGAGGAGAAAGATATGCGCAATGCAACTTTATTAAAAAGGGTGAGCTTCGATGGTGGGTCTGCTCATCCACACGTGGCCAAAATTGTTAGAAACTACCTCCATGATGTCAGTATTGAAGACCTAGATTAGCCAGCACGTAGTCCTGACCTAAATCCTATAGAACATGTAGGAGATACGTTGGGAAAACGGACCAGGCAACGTCGGGGGTAGATGATAACACAGCAGCAACTTAGGGATGCACTACAGGAAAAGTATCCAATTCCTCAAGAGGCCATCCAATACATAATTGAAGATATACAATATAGACTTGAGAGTGTAATCAGAACTAGGCTAAATGACACTCCTTATTAAATAAAGAAATTTCATTTTATAATTTAATTTCATGCTCGTCGGACACCTTTTTACCCTAAAAATTGAGGTTATCCTTCTAAAATAAATATGTTTTAAAGCTAAAAGGTTTAAAAAGACACCAAGAAACAATTTTACATGTTTTTTTGTTTAACTGAGAAAAATTTTAATCAAGAATATATCATTTTCTTTGCTGTCCCACTTTCTGTGCCGACCAGTGTAGATATACCATGTGTATAAGTACTTAATTATCTGTACACAGTACCACCGCCTTCTTTACGTCCCAGCCACGAAATAAGAAATCGTGCAACGTCGCATGAAGACCTGTTGTTCCGAATAATTAAAGCGTCTATTTATTTACCTCAAATCAATTGTTTTTTATCAAGTAATAGTTGCTCTAGACTCTTGTAAATTAAAGTGCATTAAATGTAGATAGTGTTGTGTAGTGATAATTTAAAATAAAATCTAATGTTTAGCGAGTTTTTATGTTTCATTTCATCCGTACCCATATAACCTAAAGTCGATAAATAAACATGCCGACACGGTGTTATATCCCCGGTTGTAAGTCAAATTACGATTCATCTGTAAAAACTGAAGGCGTAAAAAGTGTTTTTGGATTCCCAAGGACGATGGGTTAATAAAAAAATGGCTCAAAGCTGTCTCTAGGAAAGAATGGACACCATCAAAACATTCTGTAGTATGTGAGTTGCATTTATTTGATTCTGGTGAAGTTATCAAACTTGACAAATAAATACCTGTTAGCAGACGGAAATTATTGCCTGTACCAAAATTGAAAGAGAATATAATACGATCTATTTTCCCTTATTTACCTGAATATTTGTCAAAGGAAAAGCCGATTGTTCGAAAAGATCCTGAATGTACTCGTAGACGCCGAAACTAATCCAACAAGAAGAAATTTTAATACAAAATTTTGAAAAGTCAGATATTGGAAATTACGATAATTTTGTTATTTTTTGGAAAAGTTAGGCAGTTAAAATCGAATTTCAAATATTAATTAATAACGATCTCACCGTAAAAGTGTTTGTAAAGGACAATTGAATTATATTTTAATGAGTTAAAGTGGATTTTAGATTTTGATATGAAAACTAACAGGTGGTCACAGGTGCAAAATTTTTTAAAAAATACGTATTATACAACTAGTTCACAAACAAATTATATATAATCAGTCACCCACTACACACAATGTGTTAAAGACTTTATTCTTTATTTTACCTAGCGGTATCTACATTATCTTTCATCTAGTACGGACATTTCTCAAATAAAGAAAATAATAAAAAACGCTATCTGACTAACATGACTGCCTCACTTGCAGAGACTAACAAAATAGTAGTAAAATTCTTTTAATTGGTAAAATATATATTAATTCCTGCAAAAAGTATAATCGGGACAACCTCCAATAAGGAGAATGTGAAGTTTGCCAAGACAATCCTGTCTTTCATGATTTGTTCAGCATTTGGAAATTTTTGTGACATTAAATTATTACCCTGGATCACTCCCTATAATCCATCGCAATGTGTGGATGCTGTGCCTGTACTCAGTATCAATAGGTCTACATCTTCGATGCGGCGCGGTATTGCCATATTCAGTCCGTGGCTAGGACTTAAAGGAGGCAGTAATCTACGCAGCTATATTATAGTCATTAAAATTACTGATTCTGAACTTTGGATAGATGTATTTGCACTAAAATGCTTTTATCTAAATCTGGAAGAATACACAGGTTGTACTTTTTAACCTATCAGTGTATCAAGGTTATAGCAACTCTTCAAATATGCCAAAAAAATAATTGCTAGTACTTGTTAGAATATGTACTATTATCTTTATCGCTTGACATATTCAATAGTTAACAAAAAAAATAACAGAAATAATTGCATTCATTTAAAAAAAAACGGAATAATATAGATATAACGTATAACTGATTAAAATAATTCATCAAATTTTACAAGCAAGTCATGGGCCTAATAAGGGAATATTGGACTTATGACTATCATCTACTTTCAAAACTGAAATCATAAGCAATTTTTGTAAAATCGAATTACCATTTATTAAATATTATTATTTCACTTCATTTTGTCATCAAAAGAGTGACATCCAAGCAGTACATTAAAACTTCTTGTTGGGAAACACTGGCTCAGAAGGACCATGAGTAAATAGATATAAGTTAGTTAAGCATTGTGCAGATAATGAGTAGTAGACAAGAGAGTGGGATCGCTCGCAATTTGGTACGTTTCGTTAATGACGCGATTTTCAGCATTGTCTACGACTAGATATAGCGGCAGCCAGACTACAGCTGGCAATTCACACAATCCAGCTTCATCCTGCCTTGTCTGTCTTTAATGGTTTTGATTATGGTTGACCATCCGCTGGAAGTCGCTAGGAATACGGTAGGATATTTTGGGATTAAAATACTGGAACTCATAATCTTACCAAAGCACTCTATATAAAAGGAAACAGGAAAGGAAAATATAACGATATATAGGGAGGTCCCATTCCTGAGGAGGTACAAACTTCAGGAAAGTGTACCTATATGTATATAGTAAGTAAAAATTGTTGAGGTTCCCGTGAACATAATTCGAAAAATAAACCATAAATTGGGTACAGGGTGTCCTGGTTTTATTAAAAAAAAGTTTATAATTTAATATTAAGGGAAGACAAAAAGCTATAGTTTTCAAATTTGGCACGTCGCCTTTCTATATAAAGCTGCATTTACATTTCAAGTCAAAAATAGTAACAAAAAACCATTGGCATAGATACGAGTGTAACATATCCCTTTTATAGAAATAAGTACTACGTCATTGGATATTTTTTGAAATTAAATTGCCCATGGGATTCTGAAGAAAAAAAGAGTTGGTGTAAAATTTTGATAGAACAAGCAGTTTTATTTGTAATTAAAGTCTTTTGTGCAGACGTTAAAGTTCATTATCTTAAAAGAAAAATACTCATTTCCACACCACCATGAGAGAAGTGAGTATATGGCGTATTTTTTTAAGTGGTATCCCCTTTAGGCCTAATTCACAAAAAAATCCACTAAAAGTTTTCAAAGAAACTGCTCGGACTGTAATCCACCTAGCTCACTGCATTTCTGAAACCGACGAATCAACAAATTAACCGCCGTAGATATTTGATTTGGATTTTGCCGCATTTCATTACAAGTTTGCTCAATCCTCAAAAGTAATTCCTCACTTGTGGAGTAGCATAAATCCTTTCTTTTAAATATCCCCAAACATGAAAGTCTAGTGGGTTGAGATCCCATGACCTAGGTGGCCAAGCTACTAGTCTAGCGCCATTAATCATATCATCATGCATATCATTTACCAATCCAACGCAGTGGATAATTTGATTTAACCAATTCCAGTTCCAATTTAAAACTTTTTACCTATTAATTTACAAAATCTAATTAAGGCTACTTAATATTATATTATATCAGCTAATATATATATATATATACATATCATGGAATTTAGCTAATAAAATAAACATTTTACAGATTTATTCTACTACAATGAATCACCAAGGTGACGGGTTCCGTCAAAGACGGACGGTCGTATTGGATGCCGATGTTAGGGCCCGATGATATAACTTCGCCTTTTTGTATTGGGTGTAGGGGTGGCATTTTCCTGAAATCATATCATGCAGTACGTATTAATTCAAGTGTAAGCGACTTTAAATAATTAAATGTACAAAAATATTACAAAAAAAGTTTATACTAAATTATACAGGAAAAATGCAAAAACCTATTTTAGACAATTAAAACCATGATTTATAGTGTGACAATTGATTTGGGAGTGATGACGCGTCTATTCTAGATGGGGCGAGAGGGGGTGAAAGGGAAAGGATATATGAAAAGAATAGGAAACTAGGATATATGTCTGTCATTTTACGTGTTATGTCCGTATTAGTCAGGATCGAGGTAAAGGGGGAGGTTTTCGTGGAGTAGGCGATGGGTGTGGATGTAGTTGTGATGGTGGCGGATGTCGGTGATGTTGGTGGTGAGGGTGGAATGTTGGATATTGGTTTTTAGGAATCTTTGGGCGGTGTCTGTAATGTAGTCTCGAATGATAGATATGTTAGTGTTTCTGTGTAGTTCGTTGAATACAACGTATCGGTTTGCGTTGTCATGAGTCTGAGTAGTTTGTTTTTCATTACCTGGAGGCGTCCATATTGTGTGTCGGACATCCTATTCCATGCTACGCAACCGTAGATCATAGTAGGTCTTGTTACAGTCTTGTAAAGTAACAGTTTGTTTCGTACGTCCAGTCGTGAGCGTTTGTTTATCAGTGGGTATAATTTATTTAGTGTCATGTAAGTCTTGTTAATTGTCTTTGTCACGTGCGGTTTAAAAGGAAATATTTGGTCAAGATTCAGGCCTAAATATTTAACGATCTTTTTCTCCTCGATTACTCGAATGTTGATCTTGAGCGGTATAAATGTCTTGATGTTCGTGAATTTCTTTGTAAATAATATAGTTTCCGTATTTGTTTCGTTTATCGTAATTTTCCAATTATTGTAGTATGTTATTAGTTTGTCTAGGTGGTAGCGTAGTTTTGTTGTTGCAGTCTGTGGGTGGAACAAGTGGGCGTATATTGTCATATCGTCGGCGTCAAAGAATGGGTAGAGGTAAAGGTTAAATAATGTGGGCGAGAGCACCGTACCCTGTGGCACTCCAGCTTTGATATCATATTGCTCCGAACAGGTGTTGTTTATTTTAACAGTGAATTTTCTGTGTGACAAGTATGATTTAATTAATGTTATAAAGTGTAACGGAAGATTATGGAGGTGCTGCAGTTTGTGCAGGAGACCCCCATGCCAAACAGTGTCGAATGCTTTCTCGATGTCAAGAAGCACCATTTTAGTACTTTGTTTTTTTATTGAATCCGTTGATTATATCGTGCACGACTTTGTACAGCGACAACGTGGTATTGTGCCCTTCTCTAAAGCCGAACTGGATGTTAGGTATTAACTTTTTCTTATTTATTATTTGGTTAATGTTATGCAAGATTACCTTTTATGCAATCTTGCCTAGCGAATTAAAGTACAGAAATGGGTCTATAACTTGTAGCTAATATAGAGTCCTTGTTTGGCTTTAGAAAAGGCACAATAACGGCCGTTTTCCACGATGTTGAATATATATTGTAGTCGAATCGCCGAGTTTATTAAGTACGTCATTTGTGTAAGTTTGGTCAGTTTTTTGTACAGTAAGTTAGGTATATTGTCCGGTCCGGGGGCTTTTAAATTTGGGAGTATTTTAATAATATTAGTAAGCTTATTAGGCGTGGTTACGATTTTAATTAACCATTCTCATACAACCCTTACAAAATGCGTTGAAGCACCATCCAATTATACCCAACTATCATATAGCAAATCGGAAGATAAATCCTCGATATAATTATAATAATAATAATATTTATTAATCAATTCGATTTGTAAATTTGTACATTTCAAAATACAGAACATATAAGAACAGTATAAACAGTTTATAGACGAAGAATATAATAAATACATTAGTTATATAAATATAAAATATATGCGATATAAAATTAGTAGTACACACACAAAAAAATACATATACATACACAAATATACATACATTATTAAATAAAATGCAAAATATGCCTGTAGGATGTGAACGCATTAACTACTTATACGAATATACAACTATTCATGTAAGATACATTAGCTGTGACCTAGAAATTATTTTATAGTATAACAATTTTTATCAATTAAAAATGTTCTTACCATTTGCTTTTATTTTCTAGACGGAAGATCCCACATAGTGTTTGGTAAAAGTTATAAAAGATTATGCAATTATAATATGGAGAATCCTTAAAAAATGACGTTTTATATAGTGGTATGGAAAATAGATTCCCATTCCTTGTAGTGTAATCAAGGGTACAAATAGTGAATTAAAGAGTGTCATATTATCCTTTGCGAACAAGTAAGCATTTATAAATATAAATACTGGGTGCAGTAAGTATTCCGTTTTTTCTAATCACCTTTTTTACAACTATTATTATATTTCATATTGAACACAAGCCTCAGTATTCTTTTCTATAAAATTAATACTCTGTTAAAATTTGTTGATCCACCCCAAATGATTATATTGGATGAAATGTATGAGTAAGCCAAATGTATGAGTAACATATTCAACAGGCCGGGTTGTCGGAGCGTTTTTCTCATTTGGAAAATAGCATAATATGCTTTGTTTAAGTGATTACAAACATGATGTCCCGCTGAGAATATGATCAATGTATATTCCAAAATATTTACATGTGTCAGAAAACGGTATTATACCTGAGGTCAGTGGCTTTCTTAAAATAAAATTTATTTATACAGTTCTTTTTTTCATTTAACATAAGTTTGTTTCGTTGACACTATCTACTCATAACTTTATATACATCATTGACCCCTTATATAAATTTCCTCAGGAGATGAAGCACATATTGATATCGCTGTGTCATCTGCATACATCGTACATGACCATCATTGACAAAGTTAGGAAGGTCGTTTATGTATATTATAAATAACAATGGACCTAAAATAGATCTTTGTGGAACACCTAATTTAATATCTTGCAAATCAGAAACTACATTTTAGTGCTTTACAGTTAGCTTGCGAAAGATGCAGTTTCAGTAGATTTTCCAGATCTGAAACCATGTTGACAAGGTGTAAGTATTTTTTTTCAACAAATGCTAGGATTCGAGATGAAATAACTTTTTCTAGGAATTTCGAGGATATACTTAATAGATGTATTTGACGATAGTTTGCTGTATCACTATTACCTCCTTTTTTTAATTTAATGTAATTCAATACCGCACATTGCATGAGTCACTCGTGGATCTGTTGTGATTGAAACACAGTTTTAGTGTGAATGTTAAGCGCATGGATGATATTTTGAAATTTTAATTAGTTGTTTGAAAAGATCAGGCATCTAATTATATGTTTTTAGAGATTAGAGATCGGTATGACTTTATATGATACTAAACTTATAAACTAGGCATGTTAAAACACAAAAATTATATAATATTGTATTTAAAAAAAAATTATATTAGAAGACATTTTCATATAGCTAAAGCAAAATATCAAAACGGGTCTGCCATTGATAAAAAACTTACTTAAACTGACCAATCGCACATTTTCAGTGTGTGTGTGGTGTTTGCACTGCGCATGGGCTGTGCGTAGGCTGTGAATAGATTTGGCTCTTAATGTGCGCCGGGCCTAAAATTTTTTCCTAAAATGTTTCCCAAGCTCTACGATGCATTGAAAGTATAACTAATACCATAAAATACGTTTCCTTCAATACTAAAAATGATGTGTTATTTAAAAACCGCTGACGTCATAACTCTATATTTATGACATCCCAAAAACAAGTGATTATGAAGAACAATGCGCCATAATTTGTCATTCTACTTTTATTAAAACTTTAATATGACTCATAATAACTCGTATCAACGACTTGGTCCATACTTTTGCATCGCCCGGTATATTAAACTATATATCATTAACCATAAACTATAAGAAGTTTACTTACACTAAAAGGTATTAGCAGCATCTTTTTCATTTATTAATTTTCTCGAATACAGACCGACACGACGCGCTACGTAGGCATTAATAAAAAACCCTCAAGAAAAACCAAATTAATAGTCACCTAGAAGACACTAATCAACAACATTATCCAATAATTTTACGCCTGCTACAGAGTATAAGCTCAAGATTCATCTATTTATGAGATATTTTCTTAAACAGTTCTTTACTGAATTTACATATATCGAATACCATTAAATATTATCTACTTCGTTTGGTTTGAGCAATAAATATTTTCAATATATTGGATCCCAAAGCAACAAGCTAATCAAATATACGTAAAGTGCAACAGAGTACAAGTTTTAAAAAATTCAGACTCTTGGCACGATGCACAAAGATAATGGATTCTAAAATCTTGCCAAGGGATCTATTTCATAGCTCCCTGAATATTCCTATATTTTGCAAGTAAACGTAATGTCTGTGGAAGGTTTGATGATTAAATTGCACCATCCGATCCGAATGAATGGAATTATTATTATTTAAAGAGCTATCCAGAAGAAACTTATTATTGCAATAGCTCAAGGGATAAACCTGAATATAGTGACTTGATATTGTAGAAATGTAAATTGTATTTTAAAGCAAAAATACATAACACGTAATTATTTTATTCCAAAATTATGGTCACAAGACATTTGAAGATTGTTTGTCTATTTCATTAAATAAACAGTAAAAATTCTTCATTTAAAATTCAAGTTAGGGGAATAGGAGAGAAATAATTGTCCAAATAACAAACTTTTTATAAGAAACGTGACGACGTCGTCACGACCTTATATACGACTTGCCGTTAGACGTGACGAAAATGTCACAAACCTTATCCGACCAAATTTGACCGGTTGGGACGACTTTTCATATGACTTAATTGAATACGACCTTTATAGAAATATTAGGTTGTGTGAATTCAAAGACGCCTTCACATCATTAATAAGTCGTACAGGGTCATGATGGTCTTTGTTAGGACATTTATACGACTAAATGGTCCTAAGGATTGATGCGATATTATCGTATATAAGTTACATGTTATTTAGAGTCCTTATAAGATCCTAACAGTATCTTTTATGCGACCTATGGTCAGACAAAGATGGTGAGAGAAAAGGTGGCAGGGCCCCCAGAGTTCGAGGCTGCGGTAGAGAGATTATCAAATCTAGCATATCCTGATGCACCAATGGAATTTCAACAACAGTTAGCAGTTGGGGCATTTATTGATGGAGTAAGGGACCAGAAAGTTAGGCGAATTCTTAAATTGACCAGGCACAAGCGAAGTAGTGAGGCTTTAGTACATGCACTTGAGTTTGGGGCTGCCTATAGGGAAAACTAGAGAGTACAAGCCGTGGCTGTGGAAGACACCCCGGCAGATAAAACCATGTAAGTCGTATTAACTGAGTTACAAAAGTTGATCGCACAACTATTGATAAAGACGAATTCCCAGACGAGACAAGAACAAAATAGCTGTAGGCCGAATGGAGGTATCTATTGTTATAAGTGTAGCAAATTGGGCCATATTAAGAGGAAATGTCGTGAGCTTAACATTCAGGATGTAATATCAGAAGTACAAAAGATCATACAACTACTGATAAACTCGAATCTCCAGCCGTAATATCCCAAGACCAACAGCCAAATTGTGGTAGATAGAATGAAAGAGGCATGCGCTGTTATAAGTGTGACAGAGTGGGCCATATTCAGAGTAACTGTCGTCAGCGCAACCCTGAAAGGGTAAATGTCGCAGTAGTGGAGGACCTGCAGGAAAACTAGCGGGCTGGTATCTCGGGGACTGTGCTGGTTAATAAAAAGGCAGATAGCCTTCCCAAAAGATCATGCCAGAGAGACTGCAAGCCTTGTCACCATGAGGAAAAATAACAAGATGTACAAATAGTGTATACCGTTAAGACTGATGTTCCGGACAAAAGGGTCGTTAAGGGAAAAGCAGTTAAACTATAAGGAAACTGGTCCTATTCTGAATGCAGAAACCTGACCCCATTAGAAGGATATTTCAAATAAATCAGTGGGGCTGAAGGCTTTATGGGCACAATCGGATCTTCTTAGAGTAGAGGATGGACTGCTGAAGAGAGCGTGGGAAAGTCCAGATGGGAAAAAAGTTACTTTGAAATTGGTAATCCCCAGATGTCACATTGCAAAAGCACTTCAGCAAGTGCATAATGGAATGTCTGGCGAACATTTTGGCATCAACAAAACCCTGACAAAAATATGAGATGATTCTACTGGGTAAACAGTCGTCAAGATGTGGAGACTTGGTGCCGCCAATGTGAAGTTTGCGCGGCAAGAATGGGGCCACAGACAAGAAGTAAGGGCCCAATAAAGCAATATAACATCGAGGCTCCTTTTGAGAGAATTGCAATAACAAGTGACCGTATGAGGGCTCGTTATGATCTTAAGATTAATTCAGGAGGGTATCAGGCGGGAGATCTGGTATATAACCCAGAACGAAAGAAAGACAGGTCCCCGAAGTTTCATCCACCTTGGGAAGGACCATACACTGTCGTCATCAGACTAAACGACGTCGTATACCGATCTCAGCAGAGTACAAAATTAAAGATTAAGGTGATGCATATACAGAGACTAGCTAAAAGTATGCAGGGAACAACAAATTACCTGACCGAAACGTTCAGGTTTAAGGAGGGGCAGTGTTACGCCACTGGACTGTGTAGACTGAGTAGATGAGACTGAAATTGTACGAGAACTGCCGGGAATGTTCTGGACCGCGTGAATGGATGTATATAAATAAGACACACGGTGGGCCGAGTGTCAGTCTTAAGCTGAAAGTGAACGAGTAAAGAAGAAATAAGATAGACTGTTTAATTGTTATTATAGTTAAGACGGTCATTAATCCATTGTTGTAAATTATTAATTAGTTATTAAAGTAGTGAGTAGGTGTTACCTGGACTTTCGATCAAAGAATCTACGAGTATAGGTGTTTGTGGGGATGGCAAACATATAACAGTATAATGCGAAGAGAATATTCAAACGGCGCCGGCGCGGCGTGCAGTTATAAACATATTTAGGAATATTTCGTTAAAATTTTAAAATTATTTAATGCTGGCTTTAAGAAATACGTATTATTCTTATCGAGGGATATGTGTATAGTCTACACCCTGTAATGATGTGAAAGAGAATATTCAAACGGTGTTCAATTATAGAAATGTTTACGAATATTTCAATCGAAATTTTAAAATTATTTTATGCTGGGTTTAATAAATACAAATTATTTTTATTGGTGAGTGTTTATGTCTACTACACCCACTAATGGTGAATGCATGAAGAATTCAAGCGGGGTTCATTTATAGATATGCTTAGGAATATTTCCTTAAAGTTTTAAAATTATTTAATGCTGGCTTTAAGAAATAAGTATTATTCTTATTGAGGGATGCTTTTATCTTCTACACTACCTTGTAATAATGTGAAAGAGAATATTCAAACGGCGCTCAATTATAGGGCATTCTAAGGAATATTTCAATGAACGTTTTAAAATTATTTTATGCTGGGTTTAAGAAATATAAATTATATTTTTAGGGAATGTTTATGTGTTCTACACCCTCTTATGGTGAGTGCAAGAAAAAATTAAAATGGAGTTCAGTTATACATATACATGTTTAGGAATATTTCGTCAGTATTAAAATTATTGAATGCTGGCTTTAAGAAATAAGTATTATTCTTATTAAGGGATGTATAAATATTTTCTAGACCCTGTAATGGTGAGTGCAAGAGATTAATCAAACAGCGTTCAGTTACAGACATATTCAGAAATGTTTCAATCAAAATTTTAAAATTATTTTATGTTTGGCTAGAAAATATAAATTATTTTTCTTGGGGGATGTTTATGTACCACACCCTTCAATGGTGGATGCAAGAAAGATCTCAAGCGGGGTTCAATTATAGACATGTTTAGGTATATTTCGTTAAAATTTTAAAATTATTTAATACTGACTTTAAGAAATATGTCTCATTTTCTAATGGTGAGTGTAAGAGAATATTCAAATGGCATTCAATTACGGGCATGTTTAAAAATGTTTCAGTGAACATTTTAAAATTATTTTATGCTGGATGTTTATGTCTACACCCTCTAATGGTGAATGCAAGATAAAATTCAACCGGGGTTTAAGAGTATTTGGTAAAAATTTTTAAAATATTTAATGCTGGTTTTAAGAATTACGTATTATTCTTATTGAGAAAAGTTTATACCTTCTACGCCCTGTAATGCTGAGTGTAAGAGAATTATGCTGGGTTTATGAAATATAATTATTTTTCTTAAGGGATGTCTACTACACCCTCTAATGGCGAGTATAAGAACAAATTTAAACTGGGTTTAAGTATGGACATATTCAGGAACATTTCCTTAAAAATTTTAAATTATATAATGCTGGCTTTAAGAAATACATATTATTTTTATTCAGGGATGTTTATATCTTTTACATCCTTCAATGGTTAGTGCAAGAGAAAATTCAGACGGCGTGGCGTTCTACTATAGACATGTTCAGGAATATTTCAGTGAACATTTTGAAATTATTTTATACTGGGTTTTAGAAATGTAAATTATTTTTATTGGACGGTGTTTATGTCTACTACATCCACTAATTGTGAATGCAAGAAACAATTCAAACGGCGTTCTATAGACATGTTAAGGAATATTTCAAACAAAATTTTAAAATTATTTTATGCTGGGTTTAAGAAATATAAATGCAGTACATAATGTCAAACTTGGTGTGCCACCGGGTTCTGTGTTGGTACCGTTACTGTTTCTACTCTTTATAAATGACTTACCACAACATATCAGCACTGGTATAATTACAATGTACGCGGATGATACCACAATAACTGTGTCAGCGGATTCTCCGCAGGAGCTTGAACTTGCCGTACAAAGTGCGCTATCCGAATTTGATTCTTGGTGTCAACGTAATAGACTGATTTTTAACACTAACAAATCAAAGTGTATATATTTTTTTAATAGAAGAGATTTCTCAAATAATTTCCAACTAATAGATGGTAATAAGTTATCCGAAACTGTAATGTTCCTAGACACTTGCTTTGATATGAGACTTACCTGGGATAGTCATGTTGATAGTGTTTGCAAAAAATTAAACAAAACCTATTACGCCATTTTACAGATGAAAAATGTCCTGAATGAGTAAGGTGTCTTGAACATATATTATGCAATGGTATATTCACATATTTCTTTGAACATTATTAGTTGGGGTCCTGGGAGAGACTTTAATGGATATTTTGTAACGCAAAAGAAATTATTAAGATTAATTTTTAACATGAAGTCTAAAGAAAGTTGCAGACAAGTTTTTAAAAGTAAAGATATAATGATTGCACCAGCTATCTATATTTATAAGTGTTTAACATTTGTTAAAAAAAATTTAAATTTATTTGAATGCAACTCTTCTATTCATGACCACAGTACCTACAAGACATGGTAATCTTTTGTGTATCCTCCGTCATCATACTACTGCGTTTAAACATTCGCCAAATTACAACTGTATAATTTTTTTATAATAAATTGTCAGCAAATATTAGAAATATTAATGAATTTTTAATCTTTAAAAAGAAGATAAAAACTTTATTGACTAACGGGTACTTATTATAGCATTGGTGAATTTTTAAATGATTCTTTTATTTAAGAATATATAGAATAAAAAACCCATTGATGTCTCTCTGTTAGTTACTTACTACAAAATTAAATTTTATGTTATTCGTTTTTATTAAGAAATTGTGACTATTTCTTATACCCATATGTGCGTATGTATGTATGAGTATTTCTATGTACGTTCGTATATATAATGTGTATATATGTATGTATTTTGTGTATACATGTATGTATTTTGTGTATATATGTATAATGTATATGTATATATGTTGACTATATTTTATGATACATATTATGTTTATTTTTATTTATACCTATTTATTTATTTGTATCATGTATGTTTGTTATTTACACTATATTTTTTAGCCATAACTACTATTATGTATTTGCTATTCATTATGACTTTTCATGAATAAATATATTATTATTATTATAATAAACGATTTTTCTTGGGGGTGTGTTTATGTCTTCTACACCCTCAATAGGAATTTCAAAATTATTTTATGTTGAATTTAATAATATAAATTATTTTTTTTATGTCTACTACACCTACTAATGGCGAATAAAAGAAAAAAAATCAGACGGGTTTCAAGTATAGACATATTCAGAAATATTTCGTTAAAATTTTAAAATTATTTGATGCAGGCAGCGTATTAATTTTTTTTTCCGGGAAGGGAAGGTGCTTGACCCCCTCAGTCATAAAAGAAATAAATTGAAACAAGAGTAGTGCGTTTATTACTATATCAAAAAATCTTATTTAAGAATCATTATTCTGATCTAGACAAGATGATCCACATTTTACGAAGAATATTTTGTTTTTGATAAATCTAATAATTCGGGAGATTCACGTTGTGTAGTGAAGAGAAGTGGAAAAATAATTAATTTTCTTTAGTAATGAAACCGAGAAAATGAGGATTTGTCGGTTTTTATTGCCATATAAGCCCATGTAAAACAAGATTCCTTTTATTATTTAAAAAATAGAATTCTACAGAAAATACGACAATTTTTTGGATAAACATGCTTCACGATTAGCCCTATTTCGTAGTTTAATTTATGCCTTTATATAAACCCGACGAATTTTTTACGAGTGTATTCAGAGTGTATAGGGCCAAGCAACAACTCTGGCTGTTTTAAGCTATTAAAAATTACCTATGAAAAATGTTTCGTTTATTGCAAAAAATACATTTAAAAAAAAAAAAAGAACCCATAAGCGCCGAATACGGAAAATCGTTGGATATTACTAGATATATTTCTTTCTTTTTATTTAAGAACTTTTCAGTTCCTTCTTTTGCCTTTTTAGAATGTTGAGTGTTGAATAAATATTAAATTAGTTTATCTGCCTAAAAACGTCTCGTTATTTTAAAAATAAATAAATGTTCGAATTAATTATTTGAAATTCCATCCCTTTTAGATTGTACAAAATGATGATCTTTTTTTCGCTTTTGTGTTGATCAATGTTTATGAGTTGACTTCAATTATTACCTTTGCATAAATATAAATTTTTATGTGAAAAGCTTGTCTAGTCTTAAATGGTCACATTAGTAATTGTCTTTTATGCAGGGTCAATAGAATCATACAATTAATTATTGTAAAATAAATGTATCGATAAAATTAACTGTATCCACTGAGAAAGGAATATTAGCGTCATTGCTTGATGTGCGACCTTGTGGTGTTTGTGGTATGTCTAAAAATTGAAATAAGAATAAACAAAGTAGCTAATTAATTTAATGCATCGACGCTACTGCACTGGTTATTCAAACGGATAGTATTTGTGCAAGTATGACGTTTTATTTTTTTCAAAGTATACGAATGTACCAATCGAAAAGCCCTATTAAGTCTACGCACGGAATAATTCTGTGAATCTACGTCTGTTTTTGACATCAAGGTTTGACATCTTGTCATTATAGTTGAAGATTGACATTTCCTTGTACGAACAGTACGAAAATGTTTATAAAATAATATTTAACGTTTATATTGACCACATTTAAGAATTATTGTGAGTTGAAAAGGTATGTTATCATGCCCGTAGTCCTAATGTAAAAATCTGAAAAATAGTATTTTCTAGGAACTTATACAATGTCAAGGCAATTGATTCAGAATGAGCGAAAAATCGCTGAGAAACTTATCATTCTTAATGATAGGGGAATTGGTATGCTTACTAGAATATACAACATCAAAAAAGCATGTGGTGATGCAAAATCTAAACCAGGTTTCCTCTCTGATAAAAATTTGGAATCGTCTATTAAAAATATTGTTAGAAGGTTTCCCAATGTAGACGTAAAAAGTTTAACACCGATCCAAAACCTCAGAAATGAAATTATCAAGTCTTTGTCACTATATTATTACACTTTTGTCGACTTATTGGATTTTAAAGATCATGTTTGTGAACTTCTAACAAGCATGGATGCTTTTCAAGTAGATTTAGATATTTCTACAAATTTTGAATTAACCAAACATTATTTAGATCTTGTAACCACCTATGTATCCTTAATGGTGTTGTTGTCACGTGTAGAAGATCGCAAAGCAGTGCTAGGTTTATTTAACGCTGCTTATGAAATCGTACATGGTTCACCTGACCAGAGTTTTCCACGATTGGGAAGTATGATCATGGATTATGATGTTCCATTTAGAAAGTTATGTGAGGAATTTGTGCCGCATTCTAGACTTCTAGCTCAGGCAATAAATTCCTTAATTCCTGTTTATATTCCAAGAAATGTTTCTGCAGATAAGTGGCGATCAGAACAGAAATTAACGCTAGTTGGAAATCCAGCTTTACTCCTAAAACCAGTGATATCTGATAGAATGTCTTGTGAATTTTTATCAATGGACACTATGGAAAAATGGGTTGTTTTTGGATTGCTGTTAATACATAATGTGCTTTTACAGCAAGACAATTTTAACAAGCTGTTTTTGAATGCGTTAGAATCATCTTGGGTAATTCCGCTATTTAGAGATGAAGTTGTCCATATCCATCAGTATATTTGGTCTTTTTTGACACCCTTAAAGGATACAGTAAAAGGATATCTGAAGTTAAGGATACTTACACTCATGCTGTACAAAAGGCTGGTTATAATCATCGTGAGAGACGTAAATTTTTGAGGACAGCTTTAAAAGAATTAGGACTGATTTTTATGGATCAACCAGGTTTGCTAGGGCCAAAAGCTTTAATGGTGTTCATGGGTCTCTGCTATGCTAGAGATGAAGTGTTATGGTTGTTGAGACATAACGACAATCCTCCTATTCACAAAACCAAAGGAAAATCTACCGAGGATCTAGTTGATAGGCACTTGCCTGAACTCTTATTCCATATGGAAGATTTGCGGGTACTTGTAAGAAAGTACAGTCAAGTCATGCAAAGATACTATGTTCAATACCTCTCTCATTGGGATGCTATCACCTTGAAAGAAATAATGCAAAAACTGCAAACCTGTCCTGAAGATGAGGGAATCATTTTATCTTCTCTCTGTAATAATATTGCAAATTTATCAGTAAAGCAAGTTAGAAGATAATGAAACATTCAATTTCTTTGCATTCCGTTTGGACTGGTTTAGGTTACAGGCATACATGTCGACTGCCAAATCGACTATGAGAATCACTGATAATAAGATCCTAGCCCAATTATTAGACTCAGTTCAGTTCCACACAAAAATGGTGGACAACTTGGACGAAATGTTGAGGGAGACCTCTGATTTATCAATATTCTGCTTCTACAACAGAATTTTTGAGGATCAGTTCCATATGTGTTTAGAGTTTCCAGCACAAAATCGATACATAGTTGCCTTTCCTTCTATTTGCAGCCATTTCCAGAATTGTACTCATGAACTGTGCCCCGAAGAACGTCATCACATCAGGGAAAGGAGTTTATCAGTGGTCAATATGTTCTTAGACGAAATGGCCAAGGAGGCCAAAAACATAATAACAGCAATTTGTGATGCTCAATGTAAAATGAGCGACAAGCTTTTGCCGAAGAACTGTGCACATTTGATATCACAACAGATAAATAGGAAGAAAAAAGAGAAGAACAAGAAAAATGCTATTGAATTTGAAAAACCTGGTAAGGAGAGTTATAGAAAAACAAGAGAGAATTTAACAACAATGGATAAATTGCATATGGCTTTGACTGAGCTCTGTTATGCTATAAATTATTTCTCAAATATTAATGTTTGGGAATACACCTTTGCTCCCAGGGAATATTTACATCAACACTTGGAGAACAGATTTGCTAAAGCATTGGTCGGTATGGTGATGTATAATTCAGATACGAATGAAATTGCAAAACCATCAGAATTACTTGTTTGTGTGCGATCCTACATGAATGTATTGCAGACTGTTGAAAATTACGTTCATATTGATATAACGAGAGTCTTTAATAACTGTTTACTGCAGCAAACTCAACCAATGGACAGCCATGGTGAAAAAACCATTGCAGCCATCTATACACAGTGGTACTCGGAAGTTTTACTAAGACGAGTCAGTGCTGGGAATATAATATTTTCAATGAACCAGCGTTCATTTGTTAGTTTAACAGTAGAGGGGTCTATTCCTTTTAATCCCGAGGAATATTCAGATGTTAACGAGTTAAGAGCTTTGGCAGAGTTAATAGGTCCTTATGGAATGAAACAACTAAGTGAAACTTTAATGTGGCACATTGCAAGCCAGGTTGTGGAATTAAAAAAATTGGCTGAGATAAATAAAGATGTACTGCTCTCTCTCAGGACAAATTTTGATAAACCAGAAATTATGAAGGAACAGTTTAAAAAATTAACAAATGTTGATAACGTCTTGCAAAGAATGACGATTGTTGGTGTTATTTTGAGTTTCAGACAGCTGGCACAATCGTGTTTGACAGACGTTCTGGAAGAAAGAATTCCTTTCCTGGTAAGTTCAATTTTAGATTTTAGGCACCACCTACCAAGTGGTGATCCCATGAAAATCGTGAGTGAAATGACTTCAGCAGCTGGATTACCTTGTAAAGTTGATCCTACACTAATTTCGGCACTAAAACTCCAAAAACCTGAAACTGATGGAGAGAATGAACATTTGTTGGTTTGCCTGTTAATGGTTTTCGTAGCTGTGTCTATACCAAAACTGGCCAAATCAGAACAGTCATTCTATAGAGCCTCACTTGAAGGACATACAAATAATATCCATTGTATGGCTCTAGCTGTTAATAATATTTTTGGTGCTTTGTTTACAATATGTGGACAAGGAGATATTGAGGATCGTATGAAGGAATTTTTAGCCTTGGCTTCCTCTAGCTTGTTACGTTTAGGGCAAGAAGCTGATAAAGAAGCTATAAAGAATCGAGAATCAGTATACTTGTTACTTGATCAAATAGTACAAGAATCACCTTTTCTCACTATGGATTTATTAGAGTCTTGCTTTCCATATGCACTTATTCGTAATGCTTATCATGATGTGTACAAACAAGAGCAAAACATGTAGTTTGTATAATATCACAAAAAAAATATTTTATTTAATTAGTGGCAATTTAACTATTGTATCACTATCGTTATAAGACTATATTTTATTTTTTACCTACGTTATATTATGTATAATTCATTATATTTATTTATATTATATCCTATTTTAATAATTTATCAGTTATAATAATGAAACTTGTTATAAACTACTACCAAAAAAAGTAATTAGTGTTATTATTATTATTAGTCCATTTTTTATAATTATATCAATATAGAGTTTTACAAACCACCATATTTCGTTTTGTTCACATTTCTGAAAAAAGTGATGGAGCGAAGACTTTTTTGAAATGTCTCATGATTCAAACCTTTCATTGTCCAAACTTCCAGTTAATAAACCAGTCGACACTACTTTAGAATTCAAATAGTGGTAAATGCTGAATTTGTCCCAGTTTCAATGAAATAGTACTTACACTGATTGGTTGGCCCGTGGATGTTATTCACACCTTATTTTCAACAACACTGTTTGAAGACTTATACAGGACCATCAATAAAATTTATTAACCATTAAAATAGACTGTAAAAGATACCTTTGAGGATTTACATGATTTTACAATTAGGTCAATGATATATTGTCAATTTCATAAAAATGGCAAAAAAAAAACTTAACAAAATAGGCATATTTTACCACTCTTAAGATCTTATCAAAAACTGCCAGAAAAACTAACACATGCTGCAACTAGTTCAACTCTTATTAGTCTGTGTACATGGCTGTTGTTTAGTTGTTGAGGCTTTCATAACCATCTCTCCCCATTTAGAACACATTTACATTTAAAATTGCAGTCTGTTACTGGATATTTGTATGTAACAACCAAGTATACTTGTAAAGATCTAACAAATTAAGAAAAAAACAAGGGCTTGGCTTCAATAACTGAACAAAAGATGTCATCATCCGAACTTGAATGTAAGCTGTTGTATATGAGTTTTTGGATAACAGAAATTAGTGTTTCAATAATATTCATTGTTCTATATTTTAATACATTATCCATGGTATACATATATCTCGGGGGGGATATGAAAATCATGTTAGTCAGTGTGTGTGGATTGTTAATATCTTATTTAGCTATGGATTTTCATGTAATATATAGCAATCAAATTCCCCTTTTTTCAGGTCATTCACATATTAACTTATTTTCATACATATCTCCAGGAATATATGCCACATATAATTAATATGGCATATATTCGATATACGATACATATTCTCGGGAATTTGTACATCAGTACACACACACTTTTGTAAAACTTGAAGGGTCCAGGTAGAAAGAGGAGTTTGTAGTTTGTATTGGATGTTATAAAAGACTAAAACATAATGTCGTCAGGAAGTGGATAAAAAAAAGCTCATTGAATTATCAGATTTTGTTATGATTGCCCAATTATGCCTGGTTATAGCCTATCATGTTCCAATGAATCACATCAGTAGATATTTTTTCACTGGACAATGAATTTTAGATTGCAATTTCTTCAATCAAAATAAATATTCAGCATATATTTTGAAATTTCAATTGTTATTATCAGTTGTATATAATGAGTCTTTTATTTTGATGCAATATGAAGATATGTTTTGCTCCTCTGTGTATATGAAGTTCTCTTCCTCAAATCAAAGTGTGATGCCAACTCCAAATTAGTTACTATTTTTACTCCAAAATTTCTGTCAAAAATATCAAATCAAGTGACTTGTGGAGTAGATGTCAAAAAAATGTCACTACCATTACATATCGCAAGAGGATATGTAATGCATAAAAATAATGTCAGCTTACATATCTGCCTGAGGCAAAGTACCCAATTCTAGAACTGTGGTTACATGTTAACTTTATTGATCTAAATATATCCCCAAACTGACAAAGAGAATTGAATATGACTTGCTCAATCTATTATACAGGACTCCATCCTATGTTGACATTTCTTTTTCCAAAGAGACCAACAAATTTCAGAGGTATTTACTAGCACTTAATAATAAGAATTTCAAAATATTTCTACATGTTTTCATTTAGAATTCTCATCTTGTATTCTCAAAAATTTATGATAAAATAAATAACAAAAAATATTCTTATTCTTAAGGATCTTAACTTGTCTAAATCATATTTTTAACGGTACTTTCACTGACGTATAAATAATGATTATTTTGTAAGTAAAATTTTATTGCCCATGTAGTAGCACTCAACAACATCTCCAGGACAACTGGTTGTCTGTGAAATAATAAATTTTCCATTGTAAATTACATATGTATATTTCCATTCCATAATAAATAACTCATGGGCAGCATTTTGAGTTGTAATTTGGTCGCGGCAACGTTGTGGCAGCGGTCACAACGTTGGCGTGACCAAATTACAATTCAAAATGCTACTTGGAAATGCTCATACTATCATCTTTTCATTTTCAATGATATATTTCTCAGAAACGACAATAAATACAATTCCTTTACAGATTATAAAATTAAAATTATTTTTAAATTTAACTGTATTTTCATCTCAACACGTCTTTAAAGAATATATTACAAACAGATTTGCGGTAATATCGCAGTTACCTCGCTTAATAACCGTGCCAAAACGTGATATTAGAGCTCGGATCCGAGGGGTACATGAATATATTTTCTTACAAATATTGCACTTTTTGTGCCATCAAACTCTTAACTCCCGGAAATCGTTTATGTATCATTCTACAGTACTTGAAAGGGAAGTGAAAGTGACATTTTTAAAATGTTCTCAATGTACCCCTTTGATCCGGGCTTTAGTAATATTGCATACTTTCTCTTATGGAGGATAATCCCATTTTAATAATCCTGGTCTCAGAACTTTAAGGTTTTAAACCACTTTTGCAATAGTTATCTATGCTTTTTTTATGGTATTTATTTGTTAAATATAGTCCAGCCCAGAAAAGATAATTGATCTATAGAAAGCACATTAAGATTTTTAGAAAAAGAAAATGGGTGTCTTCAAGAATAATTGTTGTTAATGTTATAAATTGTTAAAACCATTAAACTAATTACCCCTTTGCAACATTAAAAATTACAGTGTGAACCCAGAGGTCAATTCTTTAGACCACTGGTCTTTCAGCTATATTAAGATTTATTGCTTCCTATTTTTATAAAATATTCCATATCAGTGACACTGCAAAACCTCGTATATGCCTTTTTCCCAAATTTACAGGAGGACTAAAAAACAGAAGATTATACATATATAGCTCAAACATTTCGAGTTTACACCGCTATATTTAATTTTGTGAAGAATCTATGAATGCAATTTTTTGCACACACTATGTTCCATCGTCATCAGCTTAAAATCACCACCTTCTGATATGCTCCCTTTCTAACACTATTTGTAGTACGGCATGCCAGAAAGAGAGCATCGAGGAAGGTGGTGACTAAGCTGATGACGATTGTATCCTTATGTAGCCAATGGAATAAAATTCTCATTTTCAGCAAAAATGACTGACATGAGGTTTTACAGTGTCACCGACAGTAGTTCCGTCTTATTTTGTAATTTTTTTAGCCATAGTGAGAGTTCGAAAAGCTTAAGGAATCAGTGTGCCATATAACTCAAAAAGAAAATGGCCTGTTTTAATATTTTCATTCCTTATCAGCACTGCACAACTTAAAGAGTCGAAAGAGGTCGAAAAAGTTACGATTACTATACTTCCTTATATTAGGTATAAGAAATAAAATGTAATTTATACTTACAAAAATTCAAAACTCAATTAAACAGGACACCAATAACCTGAAAATATGTATTTTAACTTTTTTTTGTCATTTATTTTTAGATTCTTTAGGTCGTTTCAATATATCCATGAAAAGGTCTACTTTTTGTAATATTGATTGTATGATGATGATGCTATTAATTAATGAGTGCAATTAAAATAAAAATAGCATATTAGCTGGGACGATCCTTTATGGCACAAAGTAATATCAATAATTATTAAACAAAAAAAATATATATATATATATGGAAGTATACAATAGTTTTACCACCTCTACCTTTCCTGTCCATCAATTGTACACAATATTATGATGTGATGAATTCAGGATAATCAATTTTGGAAATAGAATTAAACCTCAAACCACTGAACTTATGCATATATTTATATTGTTCCCCCAATATACTAATTGTTCCCATCAATAGTACAGATTAGGCTGCTATATTGGAAAAATTGCCGCCGTTTTTGGTTATGAATTTAACTCGTACACAGTTAATAACATTTAAAAATGGTTATGCAAAAATTTTTGCATCATAAATATAAAATTAACTGCAAAAAAAACTTGATAGAAATATTATTATAAACATAAAATTAACTGCAAAAAATTTTGATAGAAATATAAGTTAATTTTTCCACAAGCAACAAAACAGTAAGTTTAGAGCTTGAAATTTGACAGGGTTCTCACTTTAGTCTAAATTTCGTCTATGTATTAAAAATTGCTGTATCTGGAACTATTTAATTTCATGACTTCAGGTTTTCCATTCTAAAAAAAAAACCAGATATTAAATATTTCAGTAGTTTGTTTATAAATATTCCGACATTTTTAGGACACATAAAATTCCGACTTTTCTAGACTCTCCAGTTTGACGGAACCCTGTTTAAGAGAACTTTTCCATACATTGAAAATTCTGTCGATAGCTAATTTTCTTTGAAAATATATTTTTACACTATTCCCGTCGACATACATGCTATTGAAATATCCTCATTTGGATAATTGTACTCTTAATAAATATCTACATAACCATTTTTATTTCTTATTACCATTTATGACAAATGCAAAAAAACACAAATAACATTTATTTACACATCAGTATACTCGGACTGGATCCACTTTATGTTTAGTATAGACATGAGTGTGATGCTGTATGGGAATTACTTATAGATCTAATTTTCTTCAACCAAATACACTATTTTTATTTTATTATAAACTATACAGTATGTGTATTAAAGTATCAGATATAATACATCGAAGGATGACTGAAATTTTGCATCGTATCGCTTGCAATCATGCTGTGTTGACTGCACGGCAGCTAGATGGACAATGAATTCACTGAACAGCGAAATGTTGTCTGCTCTGATTTACATTTGTTACCATTTAAGAGACCCATGTTTAATAGTTCAATACACACACTTATAGAGATGGCACCCAAAATGAATAGTTCATACTTTTGTTGAATTAAAAAATGATTGTATGGAAAATGTATGACTTTATTTTATATTACAGTTGACAAAAAAACATTTATTTATTCACAGTATCATAAAAGCCATCGACAATGACTCATACATGTACGTAAGCGTACGTAAAATAGTAATTATTGGTCAATGATGAGATTGGATTGTACCCACTAGCAGTTCCAAATAAATATCTATTTCTTTATGCATTTATTTGTATGCTTTTTTTTTGCAAAAAATCACTTGTTAAATTTTTATGTAATAGGTAGAATCCACTACTCCAACAAAAATAATTCGGTACAGATTCATATAAAAACAACTATTTTATTCCAATATTTACATATATTATTTTTTTACAATATTTATCAATTACAGAGGTTATCATCAAATATAGATTATCTTTATTTGATATCTACCATTAAGGACAAATATTAATTTGAAACAGTAAAATCAATTTTTGTTATCACAATTTCCAGAAAATTTAACAATGGTACAAAGACAATTCTAAATTTAGGTAATATAAAAATAGCAATTTTTCAGACAATAAACGATCAAAAAATGAGATCTCTGCACAATCTGAAACAGTACTAATATTAGAGATATTTTATATAATACAATTTTTATATAACTATAATATAAACTGGTATGTTATTACAATTTTAATAAAAAAAAACTTTGTGATTTAGAAAAGTTGCATTTTTTTTTTAAATTTGCTGACTAGCACGACAAACGTCAATATTGATTTTCCAGTAGATAAATAGAATAATTTTTTTTGAAATAATAAAATATATATCTGCAGGCATCAGTTATCTCTCAGAGATGAAATAAATAACTTAAAAATAGAAACTCCCCTTAACTTACGCATATCTTATCAATAAATAAAAAGTGTCATGGATTGTCTAATCATATTCATAAATCAAACAAATATCAATGAGTAGGTTTAGCTTTGTCACCTATATGTCAATCCAATTATCCATGGTCCCTAAATGTTTGTGTACTGATTGACCACTGGGCAAGAAACGTGTGTTCCAAACGTTATCCTCTTGCAATTTTCTAGAATTATCATTTTCTCATCGTATAGGTCAGAATTAGCTATTACACAAAGTTAGCATATCATATTACACAACAAATTAGGGTCTGGGTCTGTGAGTCAATGGCATGAAATAAATAAAACACTCGCGGTTAACTTGGAAATTTTCTATGCAGGAAAAATGCCAGAGGTTGAAGCAAGAAGAAAATTGACCTTAGTGCCAAACATTTGAGGGAACTTTTTAGATATTTTTTTATAAAATAGGGGTGCCATACGTAGTACTAAAAAATAAAATAATTAAAGATAGACGAGTGAATACAACATGTATGTGACAAAGGATCAATGTTCACAATTAATTTGTAGACTTCAATGTTTATTTTTTGTTCTTCAATAAAAAATTTCATGATCATTAATATTATTTTTGCCCCCGCTGGAAAACTTTCTAACGACGCCCATGTCCTTAATATCTGAAATGCATGAAAATTAGTTTCTTATGAAATTCGATGCAAGTAATTAGTACTTAAAGAGGCTTATTTCGATTAAGTTTTTTTCTTGTTCTGTTTTGTTTTTATAAACTCACGTTTAATGCAAATTTGTTTCATTATTTTTATAGAAACAAAATATAATATTTTAAATAAACAAAGAAAATTTGCTTTTAAAATGTTTCAAAATTATATTTTCACTCTACACGTGTTACGGCTTTTTAGACCCTTTTCAAGAGTATAGATGAGAGGTACTAAATTATAATTTGTGTTCCTTGCTTATATATTGAATGTTACACCTGGCAACTTATACTAATAAAAATGGTTTGAAAGATTTGGAATTTTTTAGAAAAGTTAAATTACTTTATCTAAAATGTAGTGACCTGCGAATATTTGTTGTTCATTTGTAATCGTGTTTTTTTATTTTTGGAAGCTTTCTTAATTTCTAATATTTCTAGTAAGTCTAATTTTTTGCTTTTCTTTTTCGAATGAAGTAATTTTACATTATCCATATTTATAAAGTGATTGTTTTCTATACCGTGTGTTGACATGCCGATTGCTATATACGTTGTTTACAATAGACTTTTTATGCTCTTCAAGTCGCTTTTTTTATGTTACGTCCAGTCTGGCCAATGTATATAGCGCCACAGTCACTACATTTTAGTTCATACACTCCTGTCTTTTGTAGTTTTTCTGTTTTATCCTTATTCTTTATTAACATTTTTTCCTAGGTTATTTTTATTTACAGATATTGTTTTGCAACCTAATTTACTTAATTGCAAAACAATATCTGCAAATAAAAATAACCTAGGAAAAAATGTTAATAAACAATAAGGATAAAACAGAAAAAACTACAAAAGACAGGAGTGTATGAACTAAAATGCAGTGACTGCGACGCTATATACATTGGCCAGACTGGACATAACATAAAAAAGCGACTTGAAGAGCATAAAAAGTCTATTGTAAACAACGTATATAGCACCGGCATGTCAACACACTGTATAGAAAACAATCACTTTAGAAATATGGATATTGTAGAATTACTTCATTCCGAAAGGAAAAGCAAAAAAATTAGACTTACTAGAAATATTAGAAATTAAGAAAACTTCCAATAAAAAACCGATTACAAATGAACAAATATTCGCAGGTCACCACATTTTAGACAAAGTAATTTAACTTTTCTAAAAAATTCCAAATCTTTCAAACCATTTTTATTAGTATAAGTTGCCAGATGTAACATTCAATATATAAGCAAGGAACACAAATTATAATTTAGTACCTCTCATCTGTACTCTTGAAAAGGGCCTAAAAAGCCGAAACACGTGTAGAGTGAAAATATAATTTTGAAACATTTAAAAGCAAATTTTCTTTGTTTATTTAAAAATATTTAATAATGTTTCACAAGGAGCCAACCACAGAATCAGTATAATGTATATACAAAATATAACATAACTGGACGAATTTCTATTGTTTTCTACCTGTTAGGAAGTGCCTCCACGTTAAAACATACATAATAAAATTAAGAAGTTTAGCATGTAACTATTTATTTATATTTTGTGGGTTGGTCTTGGCCACCTGCAGAAGTAGAGAGAAAAATTAAAAATCTTTTAGGCATCAGTCAGTGATATAATTTACTCGAGACATTGAATTTCGACATTTCAATTTATCAATTTTTCGATTACAAAAAAAATCGACTCCCTTAAAATGCGCCTTTTGTACTCACCATATTAGGGACGGTTTTTTTCATTTATTTCCTATAACTAGTCTTAACAGATAGTATAGAAAAAGGCTACTAATAAACACGTTTTTTTTATAATAATTATTACTTGAAACGAAAATCAATCCCAATTAAAAAAAAAAAATTACTAGTCGAGAATCAGATGATTCATCTCCAACTAGTTTTTCTTGTAAAATCACTTTATCAATCTGCCAATAGTTAAGCAATTTGCAATTTGAATATTTAAGTACAGATTTGAATGTAATATATTGAGACCTACTGCATCTCAAAAAAATTCCAAAAATTGTTCACAACAACGTTAAAACTCGATAGTCAATATTAATAAATACTATAAAGGATAAATATGCAACTTCTCTAAAATTTAAATGAACTCAAGTAATAATGAAAATATACTATTATCAATTATAGTTCTATTAAAAATAAAATTCTACCCACTTTAAAGACATATTTCATATAATTACTATGAGTATTTACAGTTAAACAAATTAAATTGAAAAATAATACATCTAAGTTGTGATTTTTCTTTTATAAATTGCACGGTTTAAAGTGGGAAGAATAATAAAAACTAAATTATATTTGGTGCAGGATGGCAAATAAATAAAAATACTGAAAAATAAATTTGTTAAAAGAAAAATACTCAATAATTATCAAGTCAAATAAAATACACACTAATTTTTACAAATTGTTCTAAGGTCGGGAACTTATGCCCCATTAAATGCAACAATAAAATGGACAAATTTGTTGTTAAAACCTATCGTACCAAAAATGTAGAACAATATAAATCAGCCTTTCATCAAAAGGAAGCTAACTAATGAGTTTACAAACTTCATAAAAACATTATTCTCAAATACATAAAAAAGAAATCTTAAAATTAAAGGTGACTATATTTTAATGCACCCGTTTTTCATTCATTATTAAATCAGTTCACACGCACTTAAGAAAGTTCCCGTGTTTCAATCACAGAGCACATTGGCCGAACATTTAAAAGTCAGGTTAAGTTGAGCCACGCTGTTCACTGGATTCTGTTTGTGAATTGATAACAATAGTTCCCAGTTTTGGATTATTCGTCGTGTGGACAAGCGGTGAACCTTCAAATTGAATGTTGGCCATTGGAGTACCAGGGTAATCAGGTGGTGGCGATACCCGATTGTCCCCAGCTTGCCCGTCCTGTCAGACTTTGTTTCTCATTTCGTAACTATTTCTGTCGTATGCTCCCGCATACAGTTCGGGATGATTTTGGCGGTTAAAGCTAGCTGGAGGGGCGGTGGCTAGTGGAGAATAATCTATCGTATTATAGAGAAAACACTCATGTTAATTTTGTTAGTGTGTCTGTAAGTGTGCTGATGTATATGTGAGACAACTACAACAACAAATACACTACACGAAATGAGGATGAGCTTAAACATCTACATCACATATTTTTATATTGTTTTACCTCTTATTTTTAAAAAAAAAAAGCATAAATATCAATATTTACATAGATTTTCAGTATTTGAGGAAAAAATTATTAGATTATAGGTTATAGTGGTATGATATATGGAATAAATTCAATAAAACTTTCCAGGAAGGTTTTCACCAAAAAATCTTTGGACAAGTCAACTTTGCTATTCAAAAAGGCATCTCTTCTGATAAATGGTATTCTTTAATTGTGTTTTGTTTTCGAGCTATGACGTCATAGGCATTTCCTATAAATGGCAACCTACATTTTTTTTATGTATTCGTATAGGGTACTTTTCTGCATATGCTGGTATAAAAAAAGTGGCATGTTGAAGAGGAAAGTTTTCGATTTAGTTGACGTTTGACAGTTTTAGTTGTGGTAAAAATTTTGAACATTTATTACAAGTTTTTAAGTTCATTTTAAGTTAGTCTTCAGTGTAATAATTATTACCTAATTAATTTAATATTTTAATAGATTATTTGGTAACTTTTTACTTTCATGACAATTTTATTTTGTTTTATAACGGATTAAATTTTTTTTTCAATTTTTTTTTTAAGTTGTGAAGTCACTGTCATCTTCTCAACGATTTTTTCGACGGATTTGATTAGAGGTTTCAATTTTAGATACGCAAATATAGACATCATTGTCCAAGCTTATTTTTCCAATTTTTAAAATGACTAAAACTTTAAAGTCAAATATCTTGAAAACTTTCTTCTTCAACATGACACTTTTTTTTATAACAGCATATGCAGAAAAGCGTCCTCTATACGAATCCATAAAAAAAAAAAGTTTGTCATTAACTATAGGTATTGTATCCCTATAAGCAAAATCGGCAATAATTATTTATTTTTTTGCATTAATTACTTTATATAAAACTTTTTGACGAAAAAAAGGGCCCTTTCCAATAATTATAAATTTTATTTATGACCATACCCAAAAAATGATCATAACTTTATTTATCTATCAATAATATAATGTCTAAGGATGCGTTTATCTTAGAGCTGTAATAAACGATAATAGCGAAGCAAAGGGAAACAATGCACTGATTCGTATGCAAGTGTTTATATTGCAGCGTGCAAAAGTAGACTTAATGTTTGACCTGTGATAAGAGCATCGAGAACTAGTGATGTAAATTTACGAGCTAATTTTATTTTTTGCATTTTGAACTGATTTTTGTCCGACTGAATAAATGCAATCATGCATTACTTTTTTAATATGCATGTTTGATATCAAATTAAAAATCAGACCAAGTCCAATATAGTGGTATATATTAGAGTTTGATTTTTTTTAACGTTTTTGTCCGGATTTTTTACCAGCTAAAAATCAGTTAAAAATGCTAAAAATGAAAATTAGCTAATAAATTTACATCATTACGAGAACGATAAATTTATATTTCTTTGCTCTTATGTGATATGAAAGTTGAAAAATTAATCAGCAAAATTTCTATCAGATCACCTTTATGGAATCAAGGAGACAGGAACATCTTTTTATTTTAAAAAAAAAAAAAAGTTTATACTTCCTCAAGTCATTATATTACCGATGGAATTCCCCCAAAATTTGAATCGTTTAGTATTAATAAGACGTACAGATAGTGATATTTTTTTTACATAATTTTTTTTGAAGATTCCATTTTATGGCATTTGAAGATAATTGTATTTTTTCCTCTAAATCACTCGTTTTTTAAATAGTTTACATTAATCAACAGCTAAAACAATGCTCTCTTCACAGTTCCACTATAAACACATCAAAGAAAAATAGATTTAAAACTCATTTTTCCTCGTTCTTATCGATGCTCTTACGAGTTCTATCGCTGCTCCAAAAATATATTTTTGCACACAAATTATGTTCACAATAGTTATAAAAGGAGGACCTTTCTTTTTGTTAAAACAATTTGTATAACAAATTCTCAATAAAAAATTTTTTTATTGAGAATTTTTATTACGATAGAATATTTGCCTTGTTTCACAATACCCCAATCAAATAATTTATTTGAACACTGTTCATCCATTAACAAAGAAATGGTGAATTTATGTTTTATTAAAACCTACAAAGAGCTTAAAATAGTAACTCCACAGTCAATATATTATCCTTATCAAAAAAATATAAAAAGCTTAGGCAATGCAGCATATATTATAATGTGATGCTATGGTTAAATGAGACAAATTATGAGTTGAGGTTTAAATAAAATAAAATGTTGGAAATTTTATTAATCTACTGTTACAAATAGCCATCTTGTGATTAAGATGCATATATACTTTTTAAATTTATTAGACATCAGTGACATCATACACTAAAAGGCTCTGGGTACGATTTCTGCTGGTCTAACAAAAGCGACCAAAAACAAACATAGTATAGTCTTTTAACAACTTTCAAGTTATTTGTGAATGTAACAATTGCAGAAAATCAATGTTTAATAATCTGTAAAGACGCTTAATTAAAAACTCAAATTAAAACTGTCACTACATGCAACGTAAACAAATTTCATGAAGTATATATTTTTTTAAACCTCATTTATGATGCAGAGATTTCAATTCACTGTATGGGTAAACATTCAGTTCAGAATAATTAATTACCCATTGTAACTTGTATGGAGAATGGAAGCAACGAAATGTGGTATCATGCATGCACGGAAAGTATTTGTTGACAATGATTACATAAACACACACAAACATTTAACAAACAAAGGGTGATTTAGCAGCTATTACCTTTTGGGGCATGGTAATGCCCCCTACCCTCTCCATACCCTGGGCGAGGACCAGCCTGACTAGCTGACGGTCGACTTGATCTGTCTTGTCGACTTCTACCAGCAGGCCCATGAGCACCTGTGTGATGAGGAGCATTATGATGATACCTCTGAAAATAAGCAAATTTTAAATTGATTAATGATAAATTAATTTTAATAATGTATCCATATTCAAACATCACAAAATTGCTTGTTAATTAACCTCAAATAAATGGTTCGTGATATATTTAATACCGTTCACATCTTTGACTAGCACTACTATCCTTAAAAAAAAAAAAATAAAATAACATACCATTCTCCTAAGGGTATTCATAGGCCTTCTCAAAGTTTCACTAATTCTACGTGCCGGAGGTTTCTTGGGATTCGACGATGGTGTGTGAACAGCACAACACTTAATAAACAGTCCCATGAAAATGATAAAGGCAATACCCATTAGGAGCACCGCCCACCAATACTCGGTAATCCATTGTGCTACAGTAATTAGGGTCTCCCGATTTAGAAGAAGATTCATTAACCTTACCAACGGTCCATCAGCATCAACAGCACGACACTTCAAGAACACATCACAATAACCCTGAAATTAATGAATTGTTAGAAATGAAAAAAGTTCTGTTATTCTGCATAACACAGAGTTTTTAAGGATTACGCTTGAATCGGAAACTTACCTCACACTTCATCAAGAAAAAAAACTAACATATTATAAATGTTCAGTTCTAAGTACCTGAAAATTGTCACACGGTGATCCTGGGCGCAAACTAATACCTCCAGGGGGAGTCCAACCTTTTCGGAAAATTCACTTGTACTCCTACAGATGTCTGTTCCATTCTGGCATGCCAATTCACACAACTTTCTCTTATCAATGTTGGGATGGTCCTGAGTCGTTATAGAGCATGCTTGCAGATTCCATTCCAAACATATAGAGCCAGAACACTCCCCATTAATACACAATTGTGTACCATTATTACATCTAGTTTTGTTACGACGAGGTAAGGGTGGAGGGCACTCGGCAGTTCGACCATTGCATTTTGAGGACATTGAACAATCAGACTCCATCTTGCATACTTCATGTTCATAGGATGGAATGAATTTACAGGTTTCACCACTACAGCAGGGCCCTTGGCTGGGGCTTAAAATAAAAGAGAGAGGTTATGTTAAAACTTTAACCAAACTGAAAATTAAAAATGAATTTTTCGTTTTTTTAAAGAAACTAATAATAAAAGGTATGGACCATATAAGAGTATATGCAAGTGGTCCTATGGGTGGTAAAATTCCTCTCTATAGTATTTTCATAAATTCTGCAGAGTAAAGGAATGCGGATTCAATGGTGTGCATGCGTAGGAAATAATAATACAATAATAAAGACGAAACAATTTGATTAAGAATATCTATGAACTCATATTGATAATTATTAATATTTTCTCTTATAAATCGATACATTTCATTTTAGGTATGAAAAACAATCATTGAGAAAGTTATGTTGTAATTAAATACATTTATTTATATGATCTGAATTTTACAAACATTAAACAATATATTATTTATTATTTACAAATATAGGTATTGATTAAAGTTCTAATTAAAAAAAAAAATATTATTTATTTTACTATAAAAAATTATTAACAAAAAAAATATAATTTAATTTTATAAATGTCGTAAATTAAAAAAAATAATTAAAATTTTATCTATGTAATTTAAAAATATAAAATATTAAAAGGACAACTCAGTCTAAAAAAAAATTTTCCTAAAAAATTTATTATGTTATTTATATTGAAACTGTTTTTTTTTTATTGTGTATAAGATGTTTATTCCTTATAGTTATATATTTAAATTAATTTTTTGGTGAGTATTTTTTGTTAGAGTTTATTGTTGATTTTACTAATTTTACTTACAATTTCCTTATATTCCCCTCTATGTTTACCTACCATGGTTTTTAGGAATAAAAATTTCTAATGAGGATATATTTTTTTATATGAATAAAGTTTTATTTCTTTAAATTGTTATTGGCTAAATAAAGAACATATATTCTAAAATATTTTATCAATCTAAATATACTTACTGCAATGTCTCTTTACATATAAAAAAATATAAATAATTATGTAACACACGACAACGTTCATTCCCATTCAACATGTAAAGAAATAATATTAATTTAGAATTTTTGCGTTTAACAAAGACTACGAATGGGACAGGCTATTATGCAATAAAGTTTTTTAATGCGCTGCCGACGGCCGTCCAGGAACTTGAACGCAAACGACATAAATTTGTACTTAAACGGTTTTTGCTAGAGAATGCATTCTACGACTTTAAGCAATTCTTATTAACTGACTTCTCCCATATAAAATTACGATTCTCCTTTGTTTTTTTTTATAATGTTTAATGTCTTATTTACATTCCTGTTTGTCTTCATGTAATAGTTCTTTACACTGTGTTTGTTTATATTTAATTTAATTATTTTTTTTTTGTTATTTTATCTATTACGACCTTTCAGTTCTTAGACCAATTTTATAATATCTTTACCATATTTTGTATGTTTCTGACTTGTCAAAACGTGTATTTATAACCAATAAAGATCTATCTATCTATCTATTTTCAATTGCAGGTACATATTTTAGAGAACTAAATTTAATTATTCTGCGCTGATTACTAATTACAGTAATTTAAATTTTATTTAAATAAAACTTTCAAATGTTTCAAAATATTTAATGCATAAATATGTATCTAAATCACATATTATACAATTTAAAAAAAATAAATTCATTTTTATATCTATACTATGTCCAACGTTACGTTACGCCCCTGACTGCACCACTTAACTCGGGTTTATGCAATTAACTTTTTTCTACCTGTTCTCGAGAAGGGTCGCTAAGTCGCCCAATGATGTTAACATTCGTCTCGTATACGTTTTCAACTATTTCAATTATATGGCCCACTGCAGCGATTTCCGGCAAGGTTTTTATTTTTATACAAGGCGGCCTGATCACTTAAACGAAAGAGACGGGTGTATATAAATTGCTTGAGACACTGTACAGATTTTATATTTAGCATGTGCCTCCCTGTATTTAAATAAATGCTCTTTCATTTTGATAAATAGCCGAAAATTTTTTGTTCCACTCTACAGAATTTAAGAAAACACTATAGTAACCTAATTGGTCATGGCTCCTGCAAAATGTATTCAAGAAGTATCTATTTAAAAATGTCCCAACGAAAAAATATTGTTAATTATGACGATACAACAAAATTCATCTAAACTTAAAATGTAGAAGTCTAAAATGTTACTATCAATTTTCATATTGAGGGCATCATACCATAAGGGAGTAAATACCAATGTTTGTGTTATGATTACAAGTCTTTACGATATAATGCCCTCAATATTATTTATATACAAAAAAAAATTAATATTCTGAAATCACTTTTCCACTAAATGTGCTTACCTGCACTCAGTTCCTGTCCTTCTTCTACAACCACTAGCACTTTTATTTAACTGTTTATCTTCCATACTAATAATCCTGGGATAGCAACACTTATCCTGGCACTCATTATCATCATATCCACAATCACATTCTTCACCGGCCTCGACGATTTTATTTCCGCAGAAGGCCCCAGCAGAGGCAGTGAAACAATTTCTCTTTTTATTGTCTTCTATGGCATCTAAGACATTACTTATATTACCTACACTGCAACCTGAGAATTTACTGTTGTTTGGACGATCTCCACTAGTAGCAGATGCAAACATTATAAAATTGCCATTGAGACCACCCGGGCGACATTCTGGTGGGTAATCATGCTATGAAAAGAAAATTTTTAGAATAAATTTTGTTTGTTGGTTTGTACTGACAAAAATCACCAGAAGGCAATGAATGATAATAATTATAAAATTAAACAGTCTAATTCACTTCCTCACATCTAGTAGAACAAAATGTAAAAATAAAATAAAAAATATTAATTTAGCAGAGCAATATATGCATACTTTTACATAAAATATATAATACTTACTGGTGAGCCAAAATTATGCCCAATTTCATGGGCCAAAGTCAACTGCGACACTTTGGGCGGCACTCTGCTATTATAGTTAACAAATGTAATAATCCCTGTATTTAAAGACCTTTTAGTTGACTGATACATGCCGCCGATGGTCTCTGTGTATGTTTTATATTTTTCACAAATGCCACCTGAAGCACCCGATGCACTAGCCACCCAGGCTAATCCAAGGGTTCCTCCTGTGAAGTCTCTGTATGTGAACACATAGGCTAAACAAAAATCTTCATGGTTACCCAGGGAATGTATGTTAAGGAAGTTACTAACGTCTATATTTTCTAAACAAAATTGATTCATTTCACCACAACCACGGTGACTACATCTACATGAGGAGTCATCGTCAATCTGAAAAAAAAGTACGTTCATAATATCCATTACCTGTTTTCTTCTACCTGATTTTTAATAATTAAAAAAGTGAACGTGAGTAAAACTTTCATTAACATAACATAAATAATATGTTGATTAAATATTTATAGACATAGAGAATTTGGATGTCATGATGTAAATAAGAGAAGCATACCATAAAACAAGGGCAGACAGTACAGCAAACAGTATTTACCCTGTAAACTTCTTTACATAAACAGCTCTTCCCTGTTTCACCACCTTTGTCTCCGCCAATCAACGTTTGGTGTCTTTTCGACGACACTTTTCGTCACAGCGGATTTACTATTGACTGGACTGGATTTACTGACAGTCTAACATCCCACAATTTATATAACATTCAACACTTTCTGAAGATGCGAACTGTCCCGCCATTTTTACGTCCCCTAACACACTACACTAAACAGAAAATATGGAATGAATAAAAATATCCTTATACTCGCCGTACACACAACAGATCGCTATCTAGAGTGCTTTCGAACTGAGCAAATTACAAACTGCATACAGCAAGGATGTAAACTAAATAGAAAGTCATACTGCACTTAAACTTTAATTTATTACTTACAATTTAATTTATTAGTATTGTATCATGCGTTACTTGGAATATAGAATAAAAATCCGTCTCTGGGATGACATCCAAATTCCCTATTTCTATTTATAAATATGAAACGTTTTTTTATATTTCAGTTATTTAATTGCAAATTTTTGAAATTTGATTTCGCAAATACATAAATTTTTTATTGCAAATCCAGGTTTTCTCCTGGGTACATCTCTATTACATAAAAAATCACGTCTCGAAAAGTACCAAGCAAATTAATTTTTGAATATCGTAAAATTAATTGCACAATTTTACTACTCATTTTTATTATTATTACTTGATAATATAAATATATTTTTCATCATTAAATATATCTATTGTTTTAAACTATTTATAAAGATTTGCAAATATATATGTTCCTATAAAATATACATAATCTTATAAAAAAATTATATTTTCTGCACAAAACAATATAAATATAAATTTCATCTTTTGCCATTGTTTACTAGATAGTGCACTCAGTTCCACCTTTATATAAAATGCCCGTATTACACTCACAGAATTAAAGATCTGTGATTAAACTGCAACATTGGACATTTAACATCTGTCTTTAAACGAGCTGTAAACATTATTCATAATTTTATGTTATTGTATACAAGAGTACAAGCGTCTACACCCGCCCCACAATTCATACGAAATAACTGAATTCTTTAAAAGGGAAAGATATAAATTTATATAGACAGTTTGCAGCCCATCCCACAATTTAGGTACGATAGTAGAACTGAGTGCACCATCTAGTAGATGATGGCAAAAGGCGAAATTTATATTTATATTGTCTTGTACATAATATACATTTTTTTTATAAGATTATATATATTTTTATAGGAATTTATATATTTGCAAATCTTTATAAATAGTTTAAAAGAATACATATATTTAAAGATGAAAAATATATATTTCAGTAAATATTATATATATTTCTAACAATAATTATGTCTTAAACGGCACATCATATTTAGACAACAGATTTTCTAAAATATACCTTACCTTTATTCTTTGTACTTCAAATTTAATATTGCGATGTTCACTTCTCCCATCAAACTTGGTATCACGGTAAATATAATTAACGGCAGTGACATGATGAGCAATGAGTGATAAAATCTCCTCTCTAGTCTTTTCATTTACTTCTGCTTCCTTCCTCGGATCAGCGTGCTGAAATTAAATATATGAGATGCATGAAGCCACCATAATTGGATTAATTAGAACTTTCAACATGTTAAATTTTAGTTAAGGCATATCATGTAACAAGAATAATTATAATATCCTGTTTTCAGACAAAGGATCATATCAAATGAATTTAATAAAGCAATTTTAATTTTTTCACCTCTAATCCTAAAATAATTTTCAAAATACACTTGTCTTAGCAACAGAAAACCTATTTTGGATTTTTGTTCTCATGTTCAGAATGTTTCCATATGCTGCCGTAGTTTCAAGTACACAGGGATATAAATTTAAAAAAAAATGAATTTAATGTAACTTCGGGAATAAATCACATGATATAACACCATAAAAAAATTCGAGTGGCACTAAATCTGGCGAATAGGGAAGCCGAGGTAATAAAAGTATATTTGGTACATACTTTAATAAGATAAATGATGGAATATTAAAATATATTTACAAAGTACTTATGTACTTTCATCACACCATTTAAGTAAATAATTTCTGGCAAAATTAAATTTAATAGAGGAAATTAAGTTTAATTATTACTATCTAAGTGCAACAATATGTTGCAATATTATTTTCGTGGTAAGATTGTTGCTATCAACATAGGTTATTAAAAAACCACAATGTTTCATTCGCAGAACTGTTATGCATTAATTTTGATATCATTTACCAAAGGAATTAAAAGATTATTCATCATGAGAAATAAACAAGATTATGACATTATGAATTATAATAATGCACTGTACTATTTCTCCATTATATAAAAGATGTAAAGAACAAGTCAAGGACCGTGACACTGAGGAATGATAAGAAAATTTTTCTGTCAAATTCATTGTTATGGAACATAATTTAATTTAGAATTTGCCGAATCAAATTGTATATTTTATAACAGGAAGAGTGGTATTTTGCAAGCTTAAAATTTGGAAAGATTTTACAAAAAAAATCATTGCATTAAAAAAATATATATTATACAGGGTGATTCATTATGAACCGGAAATCTCGAAAGTGGTGATACTAGAGACCAAAATATGCTGATTAAGCTTAACATGTGTTACAAATGTAGCTAGTTTAAGAGATACAGGGTTAATGAATCACCCTGCATATATCTAGTATATAGTGTGTCCCCGGATTGATTTTACAAGAGGAAAAACTTTTTTATTTTTTGATTTTATAACAAAAAGTTATTCTTTATGAAAATGCCTGCATCATAAAAAAATACGATAGCAATTAACAAATATGAGAGTTTGGGTACAGGGAGCCCCAAAAGTTGAATAATGTGAAAGAGATTCAAGAGTAAAGTACTGAACAAATGCCTGAACAGATTAAATTTCTACAATTTGTGTGAAATTTTTAAATAGATTCTGAAGGTTTCCTAAACAAACTTATGCATTTAACCCTCGTGTAAAACGAATTTACAAAACATTTTGCTCTTAAATGACAATGTTTCTAGTTTTTTAAGTGAACATATTTTTAGTTTTTCACAATTTCTAAATACGAAATGCACATTGTATATATTTTTTGTCAATTTTACAATTTATTTTGCACAATATGTACCCTAATTCAAATAAGCTATTATACGGTAATAATATCTTTAAATTAACCAGTTTGTAGGGAGGGTATTGATAAAATTAGGCTATTACTATTATTTCTTCAATAAAAAACAGAAAAACTTATTTCCTATTTTTATTACTAGAGGACTTCCAGCCAAGTATATGAACAATTTGTCCTACGTTTCGTCCGAGTTTTCGGACTTTTTCAAGGTTAAAAGCTAAAAATAATTAAAAATAATGGTTTTACATAAGTCGTAAATTAGATTAGTGACAGAATGCATATCTAAAAAAGTGTTTTCTTACCTAATATAAATTTCCTATTTTAATTTCACTGTATGGGTGGGTTTTATTTTGTTTTTCATCATTTTTTTATTTGATGGGTATGTGATGTACGTGTAGTTCGACGAGTTAGGCAGAGAATGATCAGTATTTGGTGTGGTCGTTGATGTGTTTCTTTTTAAGAGTAGGTAATTATAACAGCTGAAGTATATTTATGGTCCGAGTGACAGAGTTATTGTAAACATTCACATGATATTGGATAGGAGTTGAGAAGAGGTTTTGCAGTTAGCACATATACAGGATGTTTAAAAAATTGTTACTATTGAATAAGATTGCGATATATGCTACTTAGATTTTCTATATCTGTTTGATAATTTACTGTTTTTTTGTTGTTTTGTATTTCGGCCATTTCCAAAAACATGCGTTTTTTGGTATTTCTTTCTTTATGCAGTATGGTTGTATCCGGAAAGTTAAAACTGTGTGAATTATTTATGGCGTGTTCTGTTAATGCTGTGCTACATGAATAATTAGGAGTTGTTATGGAATTTCTAATTGACAATTTATGTTGATTTATACGTTTATTTAAATATTGTTGGGTTTATCCAATGTAACACCTATCGCAATCTGAGCAATCAATTTTATAAATAACATGGGTTTGATTTAATTTCTCTATTGGATCTTTTAGTTTTCAATATAATTTATTTTTTTATGCTATTATCATTTCTGTATGCTAATTGTATGTTATATTTACCTAATTCTTTCTGAACTTTTTCTGATACTTGTGGTATGTATGGTGCCGATATGTATATTTTGTCTTTATTTGGATTGTTTTGATTTCTGTCTTGGTTGGTGTTGTTAAATATGGGTCCAAAGCAGTTAGGTTGTAAATCTATGTCAACTTGATTTTTATTGCTTTTGTTATTTATTATATGTATTCTCTTTTGGATATACTTATTCATAAAAGGTGGCGGGTAAAGTTATTTAAAAGAATGTTTTTGATTTTAATTATGTTTTCTTTGTGAAACAATTTATCTGATAGTAAAATGGCCCTGTCCACGAGGCTGTTTATACCTCTAATTTTGTATTTATTACTAGTATTTGAAGTTGGAAGTTGGTATATCGTCCCGAACTGATACTTTTTTGATACCAATTGGTTTTAATTCTACTGGTAGATCTAATTAAAGTCAGGTCTAAGAAGTTTATTTTATTTTCATTTTCTGTTTCTAATGTGTATTTTATTTTCCTGTGTTGTTCATTGAATTTCTGTAATATGTACTGTATTTCATTTTTATTAACGCATAGTAGACAATCGTCTACGTATCGTTTATAAAATGCAATTTTATTTGAAAGTGTCGGTATTAGTTGGTTTTCTAGATATTCCAGAGTTAAATTTGCACATACAGTTGAAAGTGGTTGGCCCATAGCTAGTCCTTCTGTTTGTTTATAAAAGGTTTTATTGAATGAGAAGTATGTTGAATTTAGTATAAATTTTATGGTAGAGATAAATTCTTTTTCCTCTATGCTTGTAAATTGTTTGATATCATTCCATTTATTTTGTATGGCTTCTATTGTTAAGTCTATTGGTATATTTGTATATAGTGATGTAATATCAAGAGAGATTAATATATAGTTTTCCGGGATGTTGATTTCATCAACAAATTTTTTAACTCCCAGGAGTCTTTCAAGCTATAAATAGTTTTCCCTACTACATTTGTTAAGCTATTTGATAGAAATTTTGAAAGTTCGTAGTTCGGTGCTTGTACGCAGCTACATATTGGTCTCATTGGTATATTAGGCTTGTGTACTTTTGGTAAACCATATAATTTTGGTGAGATTCCATTATGTGATATTAATCTGTTATATATTTTTTTATCAATAAAGCCTTTTTTACAGAGATCCTTAACTATTGTATTATTTTCTTGTTGGGTAATTCGCGTTTTATCCTTACATTTTTCATACGTGCTGTTATCACTTAATAAATCATTCATCTTATTTAGATATTGAGTTTGTGTCATGATGATTGTTTTATTAGTTTTATCGGCAGTTGTTATGATTAATTCTGGATTGTTTTTTAAAAATCTCCTAGTTTTATTTAAGTTACTGTTTAAACTGCTATGTTTCTGATTAGGGTGTAATTTGTTTTTTATAATTAGTTAAAATATTACAGGTACTGGCTCTGATGTTATTTCTTTCAGATGTATGTACATTTTCCAATGCATTCTCTATACTAGATACCATTTTAGTTATTTGTAATTTCTTATTATTTTTATTTGCGGTATCTATATTAAATTTCGGGTCGATACTAAGAAATTCCATGACATTGTCGGGGATATTAATATTGGAAATATTTTCAATCCAGTTTTTGTTATATGTGTTAATTTGATTATTACCACATATACCATTGTTGCCTATTTTTGTAGGATTACTATTTGTACATTGGTAATTGTTGTTAGTTAGTTAGTTAGAATAAAAATAGTTAGTTAGTTAGAATAAAAATAGGAAATAAAAATAGGAAATAAGTTTTTCTGTTTTTTATTGAAGAAATAATTTCTACCTTAACAGCCAACAACTTGTGTAAAATATCGGCTATTACTATTATTGTACACAAAAAATAATTATAAAGTTGTGACTAAGCATTTCATATTTTTTTTAGCAAACGTTGATAACATCACAATTTCTATGTTACAAAATTTAACATATTAACTGTTAATAGAATGGTGGTAATAAAATATGTAGTTTGAGGGCATGATTAATATAAACTAAGATTAAGTTGCAATTACTAGTAGAGTAAAAATAAATAAATTTGCCTCTAAAATTTCCCCAATTTATTAAAACACATTCTAACAAAATCATTGTAACTAAATATTTATATTGGGCAAATAAGTTGTGCAAATATTATGTATAGTAGAGTTCACCAGCCACCAAATTGTGATTTCTGTTTGCACTTTGAGGTTAAAAGCTAAAACCCATTTTAAATTATTTTCTACCCTTTGGGACTTCAAAATTCATTAGTAGTCAAAATGTCGTCCTGGCTATAGGGGGTGAAACGTAGAAATTACACATAATTTAGCATTATTTTAATCTAAAGAATATCGTCTACATTTTTGTTAAATAATAATACATTTTGTGTTAACGTAAACGGTAAAAAATAATTAATAAACAATTCTGAAAACACGCAGTTAAATGCAGAAGGTCAACGTTTAAAGCGTGCTCCTGAAATTTGCCGTTTTGTTCAAGCAAACTTTTTTGTTTAACACGCCTTCATCTATTTAACTGTTAACATTATGAAAAAAAATACTTATTAATGGCCTTGTAAAATGGAATTTCAGGGTTGTAAACTTTATTTTACTTTTTAATTATGATGATTTCGTAATTAGTTACCGATTTTTTTATGAGCGTTTGCAATACATCCTTAAAAGGCCGAATTTCGTTTGTCGGCGTTTGTATCACATTGCATTTAGATGTACAACTTATTTATTATTAATCATAAAATAAATAAATCCTACAGTGCCTTATTCAGAAAGGATAAAGTAAACTTTTCTTAAAGTACAATATTGCTATCTTTAATAATAATAAAGTTAGCAGGAGACTAAATCTTGTGCTGCAAATTACATAAAGCTATGTTAAATCGTTTCTATTTTAGTAATATAGCAACTAACCTATTTAACTTTTTTAACTCTGTTTACTTCGGTGTGATCAGAAGAGTTTCAATATTACAGTCATTAATAAAAAAATATGACAAATTACTCAAAAAATAGCATATTTTGAAAAACTATGCATCTCACTGATGCAATTCCAAATCAATTTGCCACCCAAAAATTTGCATGAAATAGGTCATTTCACACAAGTTTCAATGTTTAATTTGTTTAGGTTCTCGAGTGATATACGTGTTGTGAAATTCAGACGAATTCGGTGTTTCCTACTATGACTCCTCATCTTATTTTCCAATAACTTTTTTCGGTAATAATAGACTGAATCTATTACCTCCGATAAATTGAATATTTAATGACATGTAAGGAAATCCTTAAATATCCCTTAGCTCTTATGCCTTACTAATGGACAATACTGATTCTATCTACCAGCAGTTAATTTATTTATGATCATCTAAGATTTTACAACCGCCTAAATATGTATATGTAAATTATAAATTGGGAAAGCATACCTCTGGAAACCCTTCCCTGATATGCCTCCATATAAGAGGATCAGTCTGTATATACAGAGAACAGGTGTTTTTGTTCTCATCTCGTCTTGTAGCTCTCCTATGTCTACTATTACTTTCTTCATTGGCTTCTTTTGAGTATTTGCTATAAATGTCTTCATAGTTTGGAAGTGGTTTCGGCTGTTCTTTGTTATTTTTCGTGTCAGAGTTTACAACCTTTTTATGCTTTTTGTATTTTTGAGGTTTTGGGGTGAAGGTGGAGAGGGATCTTCAATTCCTGAATATTGCACTTTCTCCATCCATTGGATAATTTCATCATTTATGCCACACCCTGAGGAATGTCCTTAAAATAAGACACAATTGAAAAAGTTTATTATATTTCATTTTAGGAATTTTATTATTTTATAAATTAATTTGTATGTCCAAAAATTAACGTTCTTAATTTTTAATCAAAATAAAAGGTGTTTCAATAAGGGCGCAATATTTCAAAGTTCAATAAAACATGGTTTTCTATAGCAAAGTATTGAAATATTTATTGAGTTATAATGTTGCATTTGGGAGTTATGTATGGAACAATACATCCGGTAAATGGCCGCCACGGCTTTGCTGGCAGATGCGTTCTCTTTTGGCGAAATTTTTAATAACGGTGTTACATGCATGTGGTGGAATTTCGTTGATATAGCGTCTAATTTTGGCCTTCAATGCTTCGGTTGTCGCGAGCTTGTTGGCATAATCCTGTGACTTCAGATAACTCCACAGCCAAAAGTCCAAAGGTGTTAAATCGCAAGAGCGTCGCGGCCAATTCTGGTCACCAAACCGAGAGATGACACGACCAGGAAAAGATTCGTGCAAGACCGTCAATGTTTTACGGGCGGTATAGCAAGTGGCACCGTCCTGCTGAAACCACATGTCGTCGAGAGCAATATCTTCCAATTGAGGGACAAAAAACTGGGTGGGTTGTTCAAGGATCCAATTGAAGTTGTTGAGTCAATTGGACTTTGTAGGCATGGAGATGCAAATCTTTAGTGAGAATGCGCTGAAGAGTAGCTGTTGTAACGTCCAATTCTTGTGCACGATGACGAATCGATGTCCCTGGACTCTCGGCCACGCTCTCGCGAACTACCGTGATGTTTTGTTCTGAACAATCTCTACGAGGTCGTGTTGTGTGTTTCACATCACAAACCGAACCAGTACTTTCGAATTTTTCGATTATTCTTTTCGCAGTAGATGAATTATTTCGACCGAAAATTGGACGCACTTTACGAATCGTGGCAATCAAACTTTCACCATTTTGATAATAATGTTTAATAATTAGGACGTAAACGTTTATCGTGTAATGTTCCATGTTTACTAACTCCCATCTGTCTCCTATCGACCTGGCATGTCATAATCTTGTGACATCATGACAGTCAAACTGGCACGCAATTCAAATTTTACGCTCTTATTGAAACACCTTTTTACATGCGAAAGTAATTTTTGACTTTACAGTACAAGAAAAAGGAAACTGCACTTTTTTATACCCCTTAAAATTAGTTTAACCTGTTGCTAACTTCATCAACATCTATTCAGAAGTATGTAATTTAATTATACCAGAAAATCTCAAATTGTTTTCACAATGCGGAGGATATTGCTTCTGCATTGCAGATTTAAGAAACATAAAAAACGCCATTAAATAACCCGTCTAGCAGCTCCTTGTCGGTGATTTAGTGGAGTTTTTTTTTTATAGAGATGCCCCGAATAGTAGTTTTCACTATCCGGCCAAATCGGATATTCGGTCAAACACTAATCGCCGAATCCAGATATCCGGCCAAATACCCGGCATTTAAAATGTTAAGATATGCGGCTGGATCACGAAATTCGATACATTCGATTCGATCTGTCTATCTTTATTTTCTCCATTAACGCGTGAGTTTTCAATTTTTCTTTGTTTCGTCTAGGTATCGAGTTTCGTGATCCGAAACCCAATTTATAATCAGTTAAACCATGTTCACGGTTTAATTGACTGGAATCACAGCCAGAAGGTGTGTTAAATGCATAATAAAAACATGTAAAAATGTCTATAAAAATATATTAACGAAAAAACAAATTTCATTTAAAAATTGCAAAATGAATTAACATAATAAAATAATTCACAAACACTATACAATAATGGCGGATATTCGGTCGGATAGTTTAGAATTCTATCCTGCCGAATCGAATATTCGGCCTACACGGCCGGATATCCGAATCGGGTCAGATAGACCGAATATCCATAGTTTTCTTATAGTTCTTATATCTCTGCAATCAACTATTCATACAAATTATTGTATGAGTACTGTATTTACTTATTTCTAGGCCACATGATTCACTCACATACTGCATACTGGAAAAAGCACAAACAAAAAATTGTTTATAAATTATCTATGTAGCAATAATCGTTATTATTAATTATAGAATTTCCGTGCATCATTTCTGCTAATTATAATAATTCGATATAATGAGTATTTAAATATATTACATGGTCAATAAAAATTACTTGTATTTAATTTACTTTGTCCTCCATTTTAAAGACATATTAAAATTAGGCCAATTTGAATCTAAGGAATACAAACCTCGCCCTACACAATAAATGAAAAATAGTGATAGGCAATTAGAAATAATCAAAATTTCTGAAAATATGAATATTTGGCAAACATTTCAAAAACAAAAGCAATCTAATATTTCAAAATGTAGGTAATATTCGAAATCAATATAAAGCTATTTCCATATATGACTGGTTCCTGCTATAAAAGTCAGTAAGGAATTATTTCGGACATATTCGTCACAAAGCCTTACTTTTATTAATAATAGGTTAAACATTTTAAAACAACAAAAAGGCAGCATTCTGATTATTTCACTCAATGCTTACGATGAATCACAACATTCCGTGAAAAAAATTAAAGCAATAGCTAAAAATGCCTACTTAAGTGTCTGTGTTTTTACTGGACAAATATAAGACCAACTATGAGATCTGGTATACAGAGCACTATAATCCAATTTAGCCTATGACATCAGGCCTACCCCAGGGTAGCATATTAGGTCTCTTGCAAATTATATTGATCATTAATGACAATAATTTGACGTCGAACTGAGATAATGACGTTAAACTAAACAGTTTCGAAAATATGGAAAATTACTGCAGTTTCTGAATATAACCTAAAATATTTAGTTTCATTTTGAACAAACAAAAATAATTGTTCAGTACTAATTACAATTTCTGACAAATCATCAAACACGTCGACTTTTATTACTAGGGGGAAATTTTGCTAATTTCAAAAGAAAATATGCCAGAATAAAAATTTTATTATTATTTTTCAATAAAAAGAAACAGTTTAAACTGAAAAAATAATAATAATAATTAGTATACGTCGGAGGATTTGGTATTCAAGACAAAAAGACAGCTCATCTAAGGGATTTATATTTTGTACGTGTGAGTATCGACTTGCATACTTCTACTTCACTTTTGTGTTTCGTTTATTTATTATTGTATCACCTATAATTTACCCGATTTGTTTCTTTAGTTTCCAAATGGCTTCGCGCCATTACACAAATCGTTAGTAAATAAAAACAACGCGTCGTATATGCACTATTAATTTAAAAGAAAAAACTGTACAAATTGTCACTACCGAAAATGCTTCCTTTATGTGCTACTAGTTGAAGCACACAAAAATGACTGTTTCAATATTAATATCCACCGCACGTGGATCTCAACTTTCGCAATAAATAAATAAATGGGTCTCCTTACGTAATTAACCTTCTGCAAAAAAAAGATCGTTACGTGCCGCGCAGTTAACAATGAAATCAGATGTTTATATTATATTTACATTGTAATTAATATAATTTTGTTTACTTAATTCCTGTGGAAAAAATAATATGAATAAAACAGCCGAGTCTAGGGAATACCAAACCATCCAATGTTTAATAAAACAGTTTGCTGTGTGAAATTTCTAGTCAATTTTTCCAAAACGAATTGACAAAATTAAAAGCCGAGCAAACCACTAATTTTAGAGAATTAAAATACCTTCAAAATGGCATATCAATCAACTCCTATTGCATTTGGAATTTTTAAGGGGGTGGCTCGTACAAAACAGGATGAAGGGGGTTGAATATAAGTTTCACCTCAAAAGTTGTCTCCCTCAAAATAAAAATCGACTTATTTCGACGTTTATTAAAAACATAATATTCCTACGAGTTACTTGAGGTGATGACTTTTAGTTAGAACACAATGTATATTTTAATGATACCGCAAAATGTAAATATAAAATGTAAATAATATGATAAATAAAACATTCAAATAAATGCAACAATAAATATTGGCATTTTTATTTACTAACATTAAATCACAAATATAACTAAAATAAAAATTGCATAAAATAGAATGTTTGTAAATGGCGAATGCGCCACGAGTAATTACTATCTTTCATGACAATAAATTCTAACGGAAACTGAAGCATATGCTAGACCAGCATTAAATTTGTTACTGCCCTTCAGCCAAGACAGACCCGCAAACAGGCAGCTGTTACCATTACAAAAAGAATTAGACATAATGTCGTCGTACTACACATATGCAGTTCCATGTTTGTATTTCTTTTAGACAGTAAATACAACTCGGTTGCGGACGACACCGTACGGGGTGGTTCTCTCAACAGAAAATTACAATATAAGCGTAATTCAAAATATAAACTGGATATTATTTCTATGACGGTAATAAAAGGGAAGTTACAAAAATGCAGGTATTTCTTCTTGTGGCAGTTAATCATCAATGCAATTAATATTAATTTAAATTTTGAAAAAAAAATGGCAGAATAGTAACTAGTAAACATATATACGGATTGTAGGTATTTACCACAGTAAAAAAAGATATAACCAGTAATGCAACAGATTTAAAAAATATTTTCAATTTACATAATTTGCTGCTGTAAGATATAAATTAATATACAGTGTTTCAGATTTGAAGTAACATTGTGTTATAGGGGGTAGAGCTGACTTTAAAACACCACAAACTTACCCTTAAATGTGAATCATTTTTGAGATACAGGGAGTTTTATTGATTTTGACTAAAACTGTAGTCGGCTATATCTCTGGAACGGCGAATATTTGGATAAAATTTGGTGCAAATATTGTATTCTTATAATCCAATTAAACGCATAATTTATTTTGAAAACATTTTTTCTAATGTTGCTCAAAGTGCCGACATCACCCTGTGTATCCTTTTTGTGGCAAATGTTAGTAAAACTTTCAAAAGTCAATACTAGTGATAAACACAAAATAAACTTATGTTTGATTTTCACAATTTAATTAACTTATGACAATTGTTTCGCCGTGGAGTCTAAAAGCTTACATGTGGTACATGCCCTAAAGTATACATCGGACAAACGAGAAGAAATTTTGGAAAAAGATTGTCCGAACATAAACGCAGTTTTAATAACAATAAATTAGATTCGACATATGCCAACCATTTGCTAGAGGACAATCATTCTTTTAATAATAATTTTGATATTTTACACACAGAAAATAAAGGATTAAAATTGTCATTATTAGAGACATTAGAAATTAATAAATTAAAAAAGAGTAATATTATTTTAAATGACCAGCTAGATTTAAACTGTTCACCACTGTTAAATATTTTCTAAATTATTTTGTACTTTATTTTATTATCGTTCCATTTTATTACCCTAGATTAGTTATTTGATATATACCCTCACTTTGTAATAAAGAATTTAGTCTTGTACTCACCATCTGCTGAAGCCACTGTGTGGCGAAACAATTGTCATAAGTTAATTAAATTGTGAAAATCAAACATAAGTTTATTTTGTGTTTATTTGTAAAATGGATTTTCATCAAGTAAAGGTCGAATCAATCAACTATTTCAATATTAGTGTATAAAATGACATAATAATATTTGACGGTTCGTTTATGGCTTTTCTTCAATAATTTTTTAAAAATATCGATTGACCAAATTTTAAATTCTACAAACAAAGCAATCAACTAGCTAACGTACCTATTTTACTAATTTTAAAAAAGAAATACACTACACTAATTAAGCATTTTCATTAACACATTTATTGAACAATTAACATCGTACAGGGCTGGACTGGCCTAAAATTCCATGATTTTATTTAAATTCATTCTTCACATTATGAAGAAAAATGTTGACTTTCATTACTAAATTGGAATACATTTAAAAATGTCGTATGATTTGGTATAGGGCGAATTGACAAACGTCCACACTCTTTTTGAAGTTCTCCCATTTTCCTCGCAAAAACCATCTTAACCACATAATGGGCCTCAAGGAAGGTTAGAAATTTATTTAAATTTTCTTAGGTGTTTTGCTAGATTTATTACAAGGCATCATTTATTAGACATTAGAAGCTCAATACTAGGAGAATGTGGTTTCAGCATAATGGTACTGGACAGCATTTTTCTCTACCGGTCAAAGATCGTCTGAAATCGTCTGAATCAGCATTACCCCAAGAAATTAATCGGTCAGAGTTCCAGTTAACTGGCCACCTAGGTTTCCTAATCTTACACCTCTGACCTATTTTTTTTATAGAGCTAATTCAAATCAGAGGCCTACAACAAGGAATTGGATACAAGGAAACAGTTACTAGAGAAAAATATTAATGTATGTGATACTGATAACATTAGAAATAATCCGCAAATGATTGTTGAACCAGTGAAAAACCTTTTAAAACGTTCTCAAAGATGTATTAACGCAGCGGGTTGCTATTTTGTATTGTAATTGTAATTGTTTGCCGTTCTGTTAATTAATTTGATTTTTTTAGTTGTAAGCGTCGTAAGCTGTTGATTAATAAGTTACGTTTTGACTTTATTTTGTTAAAACAAAATTGCCAACCTTCATCTTCAATACTTTTAATATTATTTTATAGATGTTTAATAACTGATTTTAATTGTGTCCTTTAATATACGCCTCATTATTAAAATTAATTATTTGTCCTGAAAGAAATGGAATGTACGTTATTTTGAATGTGAATTTTAAATTTAAAAAGCTTAGAAACACTGCATATAAAAACCAAATAACAAGGTCTTCTTATCATTATTAACTTTTTAGTCTGTTAGTATTGCATTTCAAAAATGATTTACATAATGCGAATAACAAATTTAAATAAATGGAATTAAGCGAGTCCGGCCCTGCACGAATCATTAAATTTTCAATAAATGTATACTTCTTGTAAAAAAAAAAATAAAATGCTTAATTAGTGTAAGGTATTAAACTAAAATTAATAAAAAAGTGACGTTAGCTAGTTGATTGCTTTATTTGCAGAATTTAAAATTTGGTCATTCAATATTTTTGAAAATTTTTTCGAGAATAAATATTATGACATTATTTTATACACTGGTCCATTGACTTTTTAAACGTTTACTAATATTTGTCAAAAAAATGATACACAGGGTGAAGTTATCGGCACCGAGAGCAACATTATAAAAATTAACTCCTGGAATTTTTCTATAGTAAATTATGCTTCTGCCATTACACTAGGTAATTTCTAAAACACCCTGTATATTACAGATAAAGACGTATAAACTTTCTATTGAAACCAAAACTATATAATTTTAAAAAACTTCTTAATATATAATTTTGGAAAATATTTACCATCATAATTTTTACAATAATAAAATTCTTTGTACTTTTATTATTTTGACAAACTACCCTGTACATAAATCATATTTTAATATTGTATACCTGCTGTGTAGTTTATCCGACATGAGCAAATACATGAAATAATACACGTAGTTATTTTAGACCAATAAATTATAGCTGGAAAGTTTTTTTTTGGGTAAAAGGTCCAATGTTTAGAAAAACTTGCCGACGTTTCGGTAAATTTATTACCTTCTTCAGGGCAATTAAAATTTAGTTTTCAGCGTACTGTATAAAAATACATAAAATTGCAAGTGAATGTAGATATAAATTTTATTAATGGGTTTTACAGCTGGTGATTATATGGTTATATACAAAAATATATAAGTATATTTTTATAAATGAGGTCGAGATTTGGTCTAGCTGCGAGCCGACTGGAAAAATGGATTACAAATCGATAGAATGTTGACCGCCTCGCCTATTCTTGCAATTAATTTAAAAGGTAATAATTATCACAAAACAACACTTACCTTCTCTCTGGTCTGCATAAGGATCGTTGACGTGATCCTCCTGGTAAATAACAGAATGGAATGTTCGGTTGGGGTGTTCAGTGTGGGGGAAGTAGTGATGAGCCTTCTCCACAAAATAAGAGCCCTTAGGTGATATAATCTTCCCTTCGAAAACGCCATCGATTAACGAACCAAACACCGAACTACCTGGTTCACCTGTAAAATAATTAACAACATTTAGAACAAAACATCTCATTAACGATTTAAATTTCTTTAAATAATTTCTCAATTTAATTTTTTACGTGTGAAATGAAAAACGTTATATAGACACAAAACATCTGAACGTGAACTTTGTAGAGTAATAATAGGTTTTTTAAATACGATTTTAAACAGGTATTTCTCCTTTGTATAAGTATAGAAATGTTGCTCTTTACTAAATTTTTTACTTTCTTATACCTAATATAAGTATAGTAATCGTGATTTTTTTCGACTTCGAGATTTTGATTGATATATACGTTTCGAACCCTCCTGAATCCATTTTGACTATTTTCCGAGTGATGTCTGTCAGTGCGTGTGCGTGCGTGCGTGCGTGGCGTGGCGTGGCGTGGCGAGGCGGTGTTGTTTTGTGTGTGCGTGTGTGTGTGTCCGCGATAACTCACAAAATACTAATGGGAGACTTCTCAAATTTGGCAGTTAAGATTGTCAATAACATTTTAGGTGACATATTAAATTTGGTGAATGTGGTACTACCAGAAGAGACACAATGAATGAAAGAAAAAAGGTACAATTTCGGGGGAAAATTTTTTTATTGCATTTCTGGACGAATCTCGACGAATTATAATGAAAAAATCTAACTTTATGGAAAAAATCTGTCTGCATGTCTGTAGTATCGCGATAGCAGCCATAGTTTTTAAGATAATGTTTTTAAATTTGGTGCACATGTTCTAAAGGCAATAAAATATATTTTCCAATTACTTAAATAAAGCTAATGTAAACATAAATTTTTTATACATTTGACCTCATAAAATGGGGTTAGGATAAAACAGTTTGACATTTGAAATGTTTAATTTAGTTACAAAAATGTAAATGTCAATAAGAAATTATGAAAATATATGACATGAATTATTATTGACAGTATCGAATGACGCTGATAATTAATTATTTAAAAATTTTAATCAAACATTTCATGGTACGCTATTAAAATTTAATTGAGGTAAGTGAAGAATTAAATAGAATGATTTTTTTTACATCAGGATGATATATACTGGTTGGTATAAGAAAATTATGTGTTGGCCATGTCAGATATTTATTGTTTTAAAATTACCAAACATGAGGTTAAAAAAGTCTGTGATATTAATATAAGTTGTTCATAAAAAAACATTATTTAACAATTTAGTATTTAGCAATAAAAATTTCCATACTTTTAATAATCAATACAATAAATTATTTCACAAATTACTTAATGTATTATACAGTGTGGTGATAATGAATGAAACTAATTCAATAAAACTTTCCAGGGAGGTTTTCGCAAAAAAATCCTCGGACAGGTCAATTTTTTTTTCAAAAAAGGCATCTTTTCTGATAAATGGCATTCGTTGATTGTGTTTTGTTTTCGAGCTATGACGTCATCGGCATTTTTTAATGGCAACCTGTATTTTTTTCATGGATTCCTATAGAGGACACCTTTCGCATACGCAGGTATAAAAAAGTGATGGTATATTGAAGTGGAAAGTTTTAGAGATATTTGACTTCAAAACTTCAATCATTTTAAAAATTGGAAAAATAAGCTTGGACAACGATATCCATATCGTATCTAGAATTTAAACCTCTAGCCAAATTCGTCGAAAAAATATAAACTGACAGTTAAGCGACTTCACAACTTAAAGAAAAAAATGAATAAAATATTTCGATTCAAAAAACTAAATTTTTAATTTATCTAAAATAAAATTAACCCGTCTTGAAAGTAAAAAATTACTAAATAGTCTATTAAAATATAAAATTTTAGGTAATAATTATTACACTGAAGCCAAACTTAAAAAGTATACTTCGTATTGTTAACTATAGACAGAAGCTTACTGAACTCTTTACAAAATACATGCAAAGAGCATTAACAACAAAATCATCATGATATCTGACGTTTATTTTTATAAACTTTGTTTTTTAAGTGGCCTTACTGAAAATAATCTAACAAGATTAGGTCTGGGCTTCTCGGCGGCCATCTAACTGGTCCAACCCCTCACTGGATAACGCTCGTGTAAAAACTTTTTTACTCTGAGATGTGAAATGGATGCACGTTGTAAATAAAATATATAGAATTACTCTATAATTTTTTGAAATAAATAAATTATTTTCAATTTAAATTTTTCTTTGTTTTCATAGATGACGTTCATGTAAAATATATGCATACGTTATTTTTAATTTAAACATTAATATCTCATTAAATATGAAAAATAATGATATTATACATTGTGGGGCAATAGTGCGTGCGACTTCGATATCTCGAGTTCTATGTTGGCTAGAAACTTGATGTAAAAACATAAGTAAACTAGACAAAAAAGTCTTTAACCGGAAATTGTTTTCGAATATACAGGGTGAGCCAAGACGATTCTACAGGGTCAAATAACATTTTTTTAAATGAAATACTATGTATATCAGAACATTTTTTGAATCCTCTTTGTGGCCTTCTTTCACTCCTTTATTATTATTGCCTTTCTCCCAACCACTTGGATGTAATGATTTTTTTTTTGTTGAAATTATACCATTTATATTAAAAATATTAAGACAATCACAACTATTGATTTTAAGAAAAAAATATATTAGTACCAGTTATGAGACATCTGTGTGATGACACTCAGCCATTTTCAGTTCCTAAAAGTATACAGGGTGGCCAAAAAGGATTTTTAATTTCCAACTTCTTGAATTAAATTTTCTCAATTTTTTCAACTGGAATACCCTGTATATTTTTGGACGATGTGATGTGGGATTGAAAAACGAACATTTTTTGTACGTACATTCCTATGGTTATTTGTGACCATTTTCAATTTATTGAACAATAACTTGAAAATTCAGCAATAAAAATTAAAAATGAGGGTTTTTTCAAATAATTCAAGAGAAGGTATTATAATAAGCGTGTTACATGATGCCCATAAAAACATCACACCAACAACAATCCAAAATTTGAAGGAAAGGATAATAAATGCTTTTAGAAGTATCACTCCGGCAATTTTATGAACAGTAGAAACCTCATTCCTAAGACGCATTGAAATGCGTGTCAATAAAAATGGCCAACATGTGTAGCACTTTTTTATAATATCTTCTATTGAATTACAAAAAAACATATTTTCAAATTTACATTTCTGAATTTTGCAGTTATCATTCAATAAATCGAAAATCGTTACAAATAGCCATACAAAAAAATGTTCGTTTTTCAATTCTACATCACATTGTCCAAAAATATACAGGTTGTTCCATTTGAAAAATTTGAGAACATTCAGTTCAATAGTTGTAAATTTAAAAATATTTTGACCACCCTGTATACTTTTAGGAAGTGAAAATGGCTGAGTGTTATCACATAGATGTCTCGTAACTGGTACTAACATATTTTTTCTTAGAATCTATAATTGTGATTGTAGTGATTTTTATAATATACACGAGTAAATGGCATAATTTCAACAAAAAAATCATTACATCCAAGTGGTTGGGATAGAGTCAATAATAATAAAGGAGTGGAAGGAGGCCACAAAGATATTTCAAAAGATGTTCTAATATACATGGCATTCCATTTAATAAAATGTTAGTTGACCCCGTAAAATCGTCTCGTTGTGTATATTCGAAAATAATTTCTGGCTATAGACTTTTCTGTCTAGTTTATTTATCTTTTTAAATCAAGTTTCTAGCTATCATATAACTCGACATATCAAAGTCGGACGCACTATCCCTCCACCCTGTATGTTACTGAATTCAGAAAAAAATTTTCTTTTAACTGAGCCTAATATACAGGAGAAAATCGACAATTCATGAGCTGCTATTTGTCTAGAGTTGTCTTATTGCAACCGTCTTAAAAATGTAATAATCTGTTACAAAGTTACTCAAAAGAAATCCATTAGGAGTTGTTAGCCTCACTTCCTCCTGTCTTTTACTAGCTTTTTCAAACATATGGATTAAATAATTCATTATAGAAGAAGAGTACGCTGTTAGCGAATGTTAAATGGAATTTATAAATACGTTTAGACAGGACGTCTGAAACATAGTATATGTAATCATAAAGCAAACAAAGCTAGGACTTCCAAGATAATAAGCGAAAGTCTATTACAGAGAAACATTCCTCAAATTAGTTCCTGCAAACCCACATATTATAATATTTTCATTCTAATGCAATGCGTATAGAGACTCAGAAAATAAGTTTCTTGAACTGAATTAATCTAAGTTTCCCATAAAGTAAATATTATAACTAGAATAATGAGTTTTCTTTGATACGCTTGCAAACATAACTCAATATAAATCTGCAATGTTCTGTATTCTTGGTGGAAACTTACAATCATATACCGGATGTAACAGGATCATGGTACACCCCCTTTTCCTCTTTTAGTTTTGAAGATAACACTGGCCAACAAAATAAATTTTTTGTCGTGGTGCCTGGAAAATACGAACTGATTAAGGGTATTTCTGATGTGCTGGTTCCAAAAATAACTCGCTTTTTTCCCTAGCAGCTCTAGTTTTTGAGATGCACCATGGTGAAATTTATTACTTATACGAATAATAATATCAAAATCAAAATAACTAAATATTTAGAACAAAATTATATGTTCTTACCTGAAATTAGAATGTAATTATTAGTATTTTTATAATTCTCGGTATTCCCATTACTGTACAAATCTACCTGCCTAACCGGAAACAACCCCAGTCCCCACCCTATTTCATTTACCTGTAACAGTCGTCCGAATTGCTTGCTTCCAGATTAAATGAAATGAACTTACTGTGTCCAAGTACTAATATTACATTTTATCGTACCAGAGAGAAAGATTTGCTGCCGTATTTCTCTAAAGAAAATAACTTAGTGTTTTGTAATGACATAAGAGGTCTCTTGGAGAAGATGGGGTTAACAGAATACACGCCAAGTGAATGGCGTCTTTTTATAGACAGTTCTTCCCGAAGTTTAAAATGTGTACTTTTACACAATGGTAATAAACATAGTTCTATACCTATTGGACATTCCACCACTATGAAAGAGGAATACGCGACAATATCATTGGTCCTGAAAAAAATCAAGTATGAAGAGCATCAGTGGTCGATTTGTGTCGATCTAAAAATGGTAAACTTTCTCCTCGGACAACAAAGTGGATACACAAAATATCCTTGTTTTTTATGCTTGTGGAACAGCAGAGCTAAGGCCCAGCACTGGATTACTAGAAATTGGCCTTTAAGAAATGCTTTAGTTCAAGGAGAACACAACGTTCTTAACGAACCGTTGCGTTGATTGACAGAAACAAAATCATCTTGCCACCATTACATATCAAGCTGGGTCTTATGAAGCAATTTCTGAAGGCTTTGCCTCGAGATGGACCTTGTTTTGAGTATTTGACACTTAAATTTCCAAGGCTTAGCAGAGAAAAAGTGAAGGCTGGAATTTTTGATGATCCTCAGATAAGGCAACTTGTAAAGGATCCGCATTTCACGACATCAATGAACGAGCTTGAATCTAATGCCTGGTGCTCTTTTGTTAAAGTAATTAAAAATGTTCTTGGAAAACATAAAGCAGAGAATTACGTCGAATTAGTAGAACAGATGCTTTCTAACTTTCACACACTCGGATGTAACATGAGCATTAAGGTCCATTACCTTCACAGCCACTTGGACCATTTTCCAGAAAATTTAGGTGCTGTTAGTGAAGAACAGGGGAAAGATTTCACCAAGACATCCGCATTATGGAAGAAAGGTACCAAGGAAGATGGGATACCCACATGATGGCCGATTACTGCTGGAATCTTCAGCGGGACTGTTCTGGTAAACTTCACGAAAGGAAATCTTATAAAAGGAAATTTTTTAAGTGATGATTGAAAGTTGCATATGTATATATTTTTTCTGTTAAATAAATACCTTCTACCCACTTTTTTTGTGTTTCAGTTGAAAGTTGTAATCAAATAGTAATATTTTAAAACTTATATAACACAACAATATATCTAATATTAGCGAATTGTTCCTACATAGGGCAGAAAATAGTAAATTTCGAAAAGTAGATCTGATAGAACAAATCTGAAGGCATCTTTGGATTAGGCACCCCAAAATTACTTAGTTAAACTTAACAAATCTCAGGCACCAAAATGTGTGTTGGCCAGTGTAATTGATTGAAAATTGGGATATCCTATATACATAATAAGCGGCACTTTTTTACATACAAGTGATTTTTTTCGCCGGAAGTGACACTAACTTTCGATTTTTAAATGGAACACGCTGTATATTATTGCATTTTTGAATTCTGCATAATTTTCTAAATCCAACGATACCAAATAAATGACATTTCATACGCCAATATTTTTTATATAATTTTTAGTTTATGCTGTCCATTACACGGGTCATTTAGAACACTTCGGAACCGGCACATAGCTTTTTAAATGGAAAACTAGAAATTATACTATATAAAATATTGACATTTGAAATGCCACTTATTTGCTATCGTTGGATTGCGAGACTTACTGCAAAATTCCAAAAATGCAGTAATATACAGGGTGTTCCATTTAAAAATCGAAAGTTAGTGTCACTTCCGGCGAAACCGGAAGTGACAAAACAATCACTTGTATGTGAAAAAAATGCTACTTATTATGTATATAAGATATCCCAATTTCCCAATTATCTTCAAAACTAAAGGAGAAAAGCGAGGTGTACCATGATCCTGTTACACCCGGTACCTATAATTTAATTATTTTGATAAGGGTGTGGGCATGCGGAAATTTTATTTATTTGCTTTCCCTATATGCAAATTGCTTTATTTGTTTTCAAATGTCTTGTTATTCATATGCACTTTAAAATTTTCAGGGAGTGATTTTCTTTGTCAAATAAAGGTTGAAAAGTTGAAACTGAATTTATGTCTATGAAAACAACTGAATGTTGTTTGCATATATGATGTTCGTCAAACGGCAAGAGCCCAGTATCATCTAAAATAGATTTACCAGCAGTGGCGGGTAAATACTGCCAAGTTTCGTCAAATGTAATTAATGAATAATAAAGATAATCATTGTAGCCGTTTGCCATGTTTTTTAAATACCGGAAATTTATGTTTGACTTTTAAAAATCTGTTTGACAATACGTGTACATTAAATTGGACCAAACTTGTTACTAGTAGCATAAAGAAAATTAACAAATATTACCGATTTTATTATTTGTATTTTTAATAGATGTTTGGTAAAGTGGAAACATGGCTTTGTGTCGCCACATTCCTTTTTGTATACAAGTGGATAATTCCTTGTAGGCCAGGCATTTTAGGCTTTGACCTTGAAAAAAATGTAAATCTAAAAATTGGTAGAAATGTTCTATTTAACGTTATGAACAACATACTAAAAGTCCTAAGCACTCCTATACCGGCTTCATGATGATTTGTGTGTAAAAAGGGCATAAGTCCTGTTTTTCGTATACTTCCAGTTTATAGTCTATAAATAAAAAGTTGTAGTCAATAATTAATTCAAATGTACTATGTATTTTGATTCGTAAATTGATATTCCAACCGAAATTTATTTTAGCTGCCTCGACATCATTGAGCAGGCGAGACCAGCAGTTCTGCAGGAGCATCTAGCCCCACAGTCACATCTGCAGGATATCGTGTGCAGGAGCTCTTCAGGGACAGGTGCCAAGAGAGGAGCGACAGGCATCAATGTTTCATCAGATTTCTAAAAAAGATAAGAGATGAAATACACCAGGCCCAAATTTCAACAAACATTATTAAAATAGCCTGCAAGTAGGTTCTCATTGAATAATGTTCGTACGTAGCACTCGTGGGTGGAAGAGTCGCCAAATCAAAGGTTGCAGTTAGAGCTTTCTTGGCAAGAGTGTGAGTATATCCTGCTTCGAAGTTCGTTTAAGCTGGAGAGCTTCACTACTATAGAGCTTCATAATAAACTGTTCTTCTGCTGTAATATCTGATTTGTTGTTAAAAACGGCGACTAGATCTCGCATTTCAGGGTTTTATAGAAATTTGACGGCTTTCTTCTTACACTTATCAGAGAGTTAATGTGGTGTCACACCATCAAGTATCAAGTAGTCTTTCTTGGGGCCCAGCTTATCTTGAATTTATTTTACCTTGTATAGTTTACTTTTGGATCCAACAGGACGGACAACCTGAATGTTATTATCCATTTGTCTGATCGTTCTATCAATTGCTGGCCGGTATTGGCTTTCTCCAGAGCTGTGTTGACGATCAAGTTATCCGCATTTGCCTTTGCATGTTTCACTTCCAGACCCTCAGCCATGAAAGATTTAGCCAAGAAACTGAATTCTTAGCAAATGGAAGAAACAAATCTAGGTTAGAGAAACAGAAACTGTAGTGTTGTTATCAAAAACCATATATGCTGATGACTTGAATTAGGCGCGACGTCTTTGTTCTCCCGCCTTGGTAGACAAGACTCGATCATATTCATCAAACGCTACTACATGTTTCGCATTAGAATCGTAGTGTCGTGCTACGTAATGCTTGTACGATTGAAGTACTGTTCCAAATATTGATGGTTGACGTCAAACCAAGGCTCGGAGAAGATACCCGCCGTCTATGAAAATTACAGAAGATGAAAGGTTTGTGTCATCTTCAGAAAAATCGAAGACCTCTAGAAGTGTAGACTTCGCCATTTTCTTATAGAGACGTCATCGAAGAGTCTTGGGTCAGCTCGTACTTGAGGAACTGCGTAAGACCACCTGAACTGTTGTTTATTATCCACGCAATCTGCATAAAATGCTGCTGGGAATTCACTGACACGATTCTAATAACTATCTTAGAATTAACTGCTGCCCGAGTACTTTGTTTTTCTTGATAACTTGATCTCTGAGAAACTGCAACCAATGACTGCCTTCATCGGATCGCCGCCTAATTATAACGCATTATGACAGACAGTTAATGGCTTTTAATGGTTTGATCTCCAACAATTCCAGGAGATAAAAAGCGTAAAGCATGCATTCCTGCCAGGAAAAGCGGGCTAAGAGCTAGATTTCAAACAGGGTTAAATGTTTCGTATTCACTGATCTTCTTGAGTCTCTAAGTTCAACATGTTGTTCCGTTGAAGTTCTAGTGACACCAGTCAGGCGTTCGACGGATCTTCAAAGTTTTAGACATCCCGGGAAAGAGAGCACAAAATGTGCTAGCTGACTGCCAGATATGCCACGGCCATGCATGAGACCAATAAACTTTTAAAAACCGCATCAAAGACTGTTCGATCGCCATATCTAGTGAAACATAGCACCAAAAGTCACTGGACCGGCGTATGGTGTAGTGTATATCTGCCACAAACTTAAAAAATTCTTCTGGATACATTTTGGACTCGAGACTTACATCTGCTGTAAGTAAAGATGTGCAGGCATATTGAAAGTGGCCAGCGGCATGTAAAGAAGGTATCATTGCTGCTACACAGTAAAGGTGCATTTCCCAGTTTCCTGTTTTCTGAGCATTCAGAAATAGGCGGATCAACTCTACCATTTTCAAGTACTGAATCCAAAGCTTTGCAGTGGGCCCTGAATTTGCAATCGCATGTTGTTTTTCGCTTAAGGCAGTATGGACATGATTCGGCAGATGAAGTGGTGATTTTCTTCCCGCCCAGCGCATCATTTACTAGCTCCTTTAAATCTTCCCGTGTTTCTTGAAAATCAGCACAATCGGACAATATAACATAAATCAGGGCTCTAAGAGCTCTGGAGTACGCAGAGTAAAACGTATAAACAACTAGTAAGTATGTTGCAACTTTTTTCATGATTAGAAGAAATTGTTCCATAATGCAAATTAAGTTTGTTTTTTGGTAAATGAAAAATAACAGTATTTTCATGAATGTGTCTAAAATAAATATGTTAAAAGGTGGCGATCTGATGTTAATTCATTAATTTGCAGATGTCGCACATTTCTTAAACTCCCCGATACAGAAAAATAAACGATTTTTCTTTCAACCTCGGAAACGCCACTGTTTCAAGCCAACTGTAAAAGTCACAACTCTTGGAAACACCTCCGACCAGACTATCCAAATACTTTTTGCTTTAATTTGGAACATTACCAACAGTGTTTAAATGCTGTTTCCATTCAACAAACTTTTCCAGACTTCTCTCTATGATTGATAGCTCTTTGGTGTGCGGCGCTTTTTGTTCCTATATACTATCGATTTATTTGTTTTAAGAAAACAATCAGCAGTAATAATTAATTTGACTTTCGACAACTTGTTAAGCATCTCTTGTTGTATATATTAGGATACTGGCATTGCTTGTGAAATTACAAAACAAACAGCTTAATTAATATCTAGCGGCATTTTGCAAATAGTTTGCAATTCTCTGACAATTTCATTGTTGAAATTAGGAATAATTCCATAGCATTATCCAAGCCGGACTGTAATTTTAAATACACTGACAGAAATAACTTGAGACTATAATCACGATCGAGATCACGATAACTCAAGACATCGTTTCGCAACCAAAAACAAAGATTTCAATAGTCGCTGAACACAAAAATTATTGTTCTAGTACTGTTTCATATTCTATTAAGTAGTCATTTAAAATCTCAACTTGACATGACAAAATGAAAACATAAATAAAATAATCAAAATATGACAGACGCCGTATGTCCCAAAAATGAAACAACGACGCAGCTGGCACACTGTTTCGAAATTATTGTTTCTCCTCAGTGTAGTTTATGAAACTGGATGTGGTAAGTACACAGCATTCGCGAGATTCTCATTCTTACAGCCATTTTGAATATTTCAAATTGTTCAATGAGTACAGATGTCATTTGCATAACTGCGTATTCTGTACGGGTTTTGGAAAAAACTGACAGAAGTACTGAAAACGACACCTTCTATTTAGTATAATATTGAAAAATCAGAGTAACACACTTTGTTTTCGAGAAAAAAATTATAACCTTGAATTTCTCATTCTCATTTTTACACATATTTGTATATTGCGTGCCTCCTACAGGTTTTTGCAAAAACTGATAGCACTGCTGAAAAAAATACCTTCTTATTAATATACTATAAACAACTCAGAGTGGCCTTTGTTGTTTTCGAAAAAAAAAAAATTAGCATCTATGATTATGTTTGTCGATTTTTACACATATTTACATATTGTGTCTCGTACGGGTTTTTGGGAAAAACTGGTTTAATTTATTTTGATAAATACAACTATAGATCCCAAAATGCACCACATATTTCAAAATTTGTTCAGATGTATCCTATCTTTTAAGCTAAGGTGAACAAGAATTGAGAAGTGACGGTGTGAAGGCTCGTTATGATCTTAAGGCTAAATCAGGAGGGTACTAGGTGAAAGAGTTGGAAAGAAAGATCGGTCCCCGAAGCATCACCACCCTTGGGAAGGACCATACACTGTCCTCACCAGAATAAACGTCGTATACCGAATTCAGCAAAGTCCAAAATCAAAGATGAAGGTAGTGCATATAGAGAGACTAGCCGAGTATGCAGGAAACGATGAATTGCCTGATCGGGACGTCAGGCTTACGGAGGGGGCAGTGCTACGCCATTGTACTGTGTAGACTGGTTAGATGAGACTGGAATTGTACGAAAACGGCCGGGAATATTATGAAATGTTCTAGACCGAGTGAATGGATGTATATATAAGACTCACGGTGGGCCGAGAGTCAGTCTTAAATTAAACGTGAACGAGTAAAGAAGAAATAAGAAAGGGACTTATAAGTGTTCAACTGTGATTATAATTAAGACAATTTAATCTATTGTTGTTAATTGTTAATTAGTAAATAAAGTAGTAAGTATCACCTGGACTTTCAATCAACGAATCTACGAGTGTAGGTGTTTGTGTGGATAGCAAACACGTGACAATATTCTAGCCATGTCTTCTCCCAATTTTTCCTAATTTCTTGTTTAAGTTTTGGACAATGTCATTATTTAATGACACTGTACAAGTTTTAGCGAGTTTAGTAGCCTCTTTTGTTGCTTGGTCTACAATTTCGTTTCCTGTTATTCCAATATGACCTTTTGCCCAGATAATAGTTATTTATGACACAAGGATGCAAAATATATATTTTCGTAAGATTACAGAATATTGTCGGACGAGGTGAAGCCGAGTCCGGCAACCGTATGAGTGCGAAAAACATTTTAGTCCGTGTATCATAAACTGTTTTATTCGATTGTAAGAAAATAAATTTTTATTTTTTATAATTTATATTAATTGAAATATGTGATCGTAATCCACATTCACGTTACTTTGACACAATTTAATAAAAATATCATGACAGTTTGTTTCATTTGTTTATGGTATCTATTATTTTTGTTCATATATTTGTTTACCGTTCGAAAAGTACTTTTCGGCCGGGAAAAGTAGTCGCCTAGCAACCACAACAAAAAGTTATACCTGTTATAAAAAGGAGATCTTTTCGTACAGATATTCGAACTAAAAAACATCACTTTTCAATACAATCGAATAAAAAATGTTATTATTACCTATTTTACATTCAGATTATAAATCTGCTTTTTTATATTATATATTATATTATTCTAATAATTTTTTAAGTTAAAATTACTGGTAGTTTGTGAAACAGATTTTGAATCGGAAATATCTCCTGCATTATTTTCTGTTATCCAATCTAAGTAACGGACTATTGCAACGACCTTGACAGCATATTGAACAAGATTTATGGATGTGCTACTTCGTTATTATTACTTATTACTCTCGTTATGATCTTCTCTGGAACATATGGCAACAGTGCCTGCTTTGCTTTATTCTTTAACCCCATTAATTACTGATCTATTAATATAAAATAAAAATAAGACAGAAATAGCAAAATAACTCCCATATTATATTACAATAATACTGACCTATTAGATGGCCATGATATACATGGGATGTGTCCACGTCGATTTGGCCTTGGGGTCCATGCACTTCCAACGAATCACTGAACACACTAAGGTCCCTTTTCAACCGTAGTCGAAAATCACGGCTATGGGCACGAAACGATAGATGAACGAAATTGTCTCTAACAACTGATCTCTTCGCTCGGATGTGAGCTTTGTTAACGTCCATCGTGTCGTAATTGAGCGGCTCATAGTGACTTATGTACTCGTTCAAACGCTCAGCTGTAACAGAAAAAGAAAACTTATTAGTATACAATTACAGTACAGATATAAATCAGTATTTACACATACAAGGTGGAAACCCGTAAAATATTAACTGCAGGAAAAAGGGCAGGTCGCTTGTGTACAAATGTTTAAATACAGTCAAGCAAATTTGGATGACGTGTGTTGCAGTACAAAAGATATTTAACAAAGAGGAAGCAATTCCGTACCTCAGTAACGAAATGCTAATTTTACAGTTGAGAGAATTAAATATTTTTTAACCGATTATTTGCAAGAATAATAGTTTCAAATTCTCATTATTTAAAGTTAACTTCAGAATCACAAGTCTCTACGTGAAACTAGCGTACCAAGGTTAAATGAAGTTGCTACACACATTTCTTGATGGTTTATAAATTTGAAATCCTCTTCGTTGTCGTGGCGCATGCCTCCTTCGCACTGAATAAGGCAAAAACCACAAACCGGTCTGCGAATGGCATATGCTGCGGCCTCAAGAAGAATTTCCATTTATTTGGTAAAAATCTTTTACTAGTGGGCAATCTCAATTAAAACTTAATCACTTTGCTTTGTGTGATACAAATTTATAAATCATCAAGAAGTGTGTGGCTACTTTATTTAATCTTCAATTAAATAAAGAAAGAAGAATACGACTTTGTGCCTTATTTAGGTATGTATTATTTTAGTATTTATTACTATTTGATTGTTAACTAAAATTTTTTTGGAGGGATTGGGTGGTTTTCCTGTAATTTTTTTTTATTAAAGTCAAAAACATAGAGGAAATTACTAAACCTTATGCTAAGTGAGATATATTAAAAATATTATGCATTATCTTTTTGTTTTTTTTTATAACTTAAACGCAAAGTTTTGATAGGAATGATGGAATCTTTTGGGATATACTTTAACAACCTTTGAAGGTCGATAAATTGCTTTAAGCCTAATGTATTTTTGGAGTGGAACCAATAATTCTTTGTTGAAATCAACGTTCTTAAAAAATTCATCATCAAATTAGTCTTAACGTAAAAAAATTCAGAAGGTTTTTGTTTAACCTGCATGAAGACTACCTTTATAATAAAACATTTTTCTTGCGTGAGGTCTTCTCATTGTTATAAAATGGAAATTGAGGAATTGTACAATTTGTTTATTCCTTTGAAATCAGGTGTGGACATTTCGATGACGTTAAAATCTTTATATTTCCTAGATAGTCTTGCCAGTTGTAGCCACTTCCAAGGACTGATTTGAAAACAAGGCATATTTTGGATTCTTTCTCAATAATAGACTATATATAGTGTGTCAACGTGAGAGGAACTTGTGACTAATCTGTTTCGTGGATATGTAAAAATAGCTGATCATTTGCAGATTCCTGTTCTGCGAGGGCAGCTATCAGTCCACATAGAAAGTGAGGTACTTCTTTCGGTAAAAATTATAATAAGTGCTCCACATGTTGCCCATTTTGATCTACACACGTCTCTATGCGCTTTTAAAATAAGGTTTCTACTGTTCCCGAAAATTGTCGGTGTGATATATCAGAAAGCAGTTATTATCCTTTCCCTCATTTTGTACGTTGTTGTTGTTGGTGTGTCTGTAAACAATTTCCTTCACGTATCCCCACAAAAAGAAGTCCATTTTTGTAAGTAAATCTGGATATCTATCAGGCCATTTAGTGGGTTCATTTCTTCCAATCCACTGAAGTGGGTAAGTATTATTTAAGTGGTCTCTAACCGCATTTAAATAATGTGGTAGAGCACCATCTTGCTGAAACCACATTCTATTTCGAATCCTTTCAGGAAGATTCACCAATAATTGTGGCAGATAGTTTTCCAGAAAATGAAGATAAATAGCTCAGTCAATGTACCATCAAAGAAATGTGGCTCTATTACATGTTCTCCAATAATTCCTCCCCAAACGTTTATAGAACATTTGTGCTGGTTATCAACTTGCCTAAAAAAGTGAGGATTTTCTGAAGCATAGTAATGGAAATTGTGCGTATTAACAAATCCATTTTTATGAAAAGTTGCCTCATCAGTGAATAAAACATTACTGAAGAAGGTACATCTTGCATTTTATCTCTGGCCCAATTACAAAACTGTAAGACGCCTTTGAAAATCGTCATTAGATAGTTCCTGGTGCATTTGAATATGATATGCATGAAACATTTGTTTTTAAGATTCGCTACTATTCTACAGAGAGTCTATGTTCCTACTAATGAGCTCACTTCTCTCTGACTAATATGGAGATTCTCAGCCGTTGCCAGCACCACAGAAAACTTATTTTCTTTATTCACAACACGTTTTATTCTTTCACTTTTTATATATTCCATATTTCCAGTTTCCACAAATCTATCGAGAAGGTTTTAGAAACTGCTAACATCAGCACTCCTCTCAGGATACTTTGCTTATAAATTCTATTGGCAAGCAAACAATTTCTGACTGACTCGTCCAAAACAAAAGTCATGTCTGCAAGTTCCGCTTTATTAAAATTCATTTTGTAAAACTCGAAATATTTTAAATTTAATACAAATGATAACTGTCGACCGATAAGTGCAATAAATGTTTGTTTGTACAAGACAATTTATACTAAATTGAGGTTTTCTTGCTTGTTGAATAACGACAAGAGCAAAAAAAATTTACAAAAAACTATTAGAGTAAGGGACCAATTAAATACTATTTACCCACTTCAATGGATTGGAAGAAATGGTCCCAAAGGCCTCATTTCAAAAGCCGTGTGACGTGTGTCAATCAAAATGGGCAACATGTGGGCACTTATTATAATTTTTAACTTTCCGCTAAGAAAATTGAAATTTTTCAGAAATCGGGAAGTTATTGATTTCACCCCGATTTTCGAAAATCGATATTTTGTCAGATCTCGACGTTTTGAGGTCCTAAGAAGCTATTCTGACTATTCCCACGATGGTGTCTGAATGGCTGTATGTATGTTGTGTATGGTGGGGTATGTAAACCTCTCATAACTTTTGAACGACTTGACCGATCGAAACGCGGTTTGCAGCATTCTAAAGGGGTTGACTCAACGTATATTTCCTGACAATTAGAACCGATTCGGCAAGGTAGATTTTGAGAAATCTTAAAAATAAAATTTTCAAAAATTTGTTTTTTTGAAATATCTTTTAAACTACTGAACTGATCAATTCCAAAATATAATCAGCTCTTCTCCTTAAAAATAAAGTCAATCGTCGCAAACCGCATCAAAATCGGTTGATTCGTTCGAGAGATATCGATTACGAAAAATTCGCAAAAAAAGTGTTTTTTTGAAATAACATTCAAAATTTCTGTCGGATCAATTTTTGGTACTAAGATAACTTTTTGTACTTAAAAAACTGCGTTGAATGCCGTAAACCGATCAAAACCGGTTGATCATCAAAGAATCGGTTGAGTGTTTTGTTCAAAATTTTTGTCTATCGATTCTTGGTACAAAATAACTTTGTACTTGAAAAACTGCGTAGATCTACTGCATTCGTTGTAATTTGTTCAAAAGATATCGCAGTTCAAATATTACAAAAAAAGTGTTTTTTTTAATATAACTTCGAGATTTTTCCCCTAATCGTAGAGCTCAAAAATGTATGTGTATAATATTTTGAGCTCGGAGAGCTCAAAAATTAACTAATACGTATATTTTTGAGTGCTTTAAGCTCGAAAATAGCGGGAAGTTTCATGGATGGCCTGCAGGGTCAACCGATTTTCAGATTTTATTCTAATGAAATATTTGAAAAAAAACCTCTATTTTTTAAGTTTATTCTTGAATTTTGTACTTATTGCTCAATAAAACGAAAATGGCTGCAATTAGCCATAGGGAAGAACTTACAAAAAATGTTCGTTTTTCATTTCTACATCACATCGTTGAAAAATATACAAGGTGTTTTATTTGAAAAAATTGAGAAAATTCAATTTAAAAAAGTTCTAAATTGAAAAATAAATTTTTTTGCCACCCTGTACATTTTTAGGAAGTGAAAATGATTAAAAAACAATAATTAGATGTCCTCGTAACTAGTATTCACATAAATATTTCTTAAAACCCATATTTGTGACTGGTGATTTTTTCAATATGCATCTGAAGATGGCATTATTTCAACAAAAAAATTCATTATATCCAAGTGGTTGAGATATGGTCAATAATAATAATATAGGAATGAATAGGTCTAGAAAGAGGCTTCAAAAAATTTACTGATATACATAGCATATCATTTAAAAAAAGGCACTTGATCCTCTAATTTCGTCTTGGCTCGCCCTGTACAATCGAAATTAATTTCCGGTTATAGACTTTTTATCGTTTACTTGTATTTTTTTTTAATTTTTAGCTATTACAGAACTCGAAATATCGAAGTCCGACGCACTATTGCCCCACCCTGTATATAATTATAAGGAGGAAACTGAAGCGGGTATTGCTACGTCTCCTATGTGAGGAAATAGGTAGAAATCTCTTTCGTTTTCTTAGTATTCCGGTTCAACTATAGTATGACTGCTTTAATAAGTTAAAATGGCGGATTAACAACTACAACATTTCGTCCAAGTCTCACGGCGCTGCAGCATAAATGTTAGTAGTATACAAATTAACAAAATTGTACATAGTAATTTTAGTGCAGTAAAAATAAATTATGACCTGGGCAAAATTGCAACACAAATGATTCTTTTTGCATTATACTGTCGGAAATGTCTTTTTTTAACATATTCAAAATCCCCATTAATGCCGGCTCAGGAAGTCAATGAAAATCCAAGATGGCGGCTGAATTTGTTTTTTATTAAAAAATTTATAACTTTGTATTTATAATGTATAACTTGGCAAAAATGTTCAAAATACAAAGATAAAGGTATAAAAAAATAACCATTGACTTTACTTCATTTCTTTTTCAAAATGGCGGCCATTTAAATAATTAGGTATTTAGTTTTCAAATATTTAAAGGCCACCATTTTGGAAAAAAAGTACACTCAAGCAACTGTAGTTTTTGATGGTTATACATCAGAATACACAATAAAAGACATGACCCATAATCGCCGAACAAATACAATTTTCCCCTCCGTGAACTTCACACCAGATATGACATTCACAGGAAGTAAGGAAATGTTTCTCACTAATAAGGGAAACAAGCAGAAAATAATTACTCTAATCCTGAAGAAATACGACAACAGGGATGTTCAGTAATTCATGCAGTTGATGATGCTGATGTTGACATTGTTAAAACTGCAGTGGAATCTTCAAAAATTAAAAATGCAACAGTGATAGGAGAAGACACTGACCTATTGGTATTGCTGATTTATTGGTGTAATCAAGCATACCACAAGCTGTTTTTCAGAAGTGATAAAAACCTTCCAAACAGAATAACATTTATGATATCAATGCCATTAGATATTCGCTCGGAAATGACTTAGCGAACAGTCTATTCTTTCTACATTCGTATACATGATGTGACAGCACCTCCAGAATATTCCATATTGGAAAGCAATCAGTTTTCAAACGTGTTGTTGAAGATCAATACTTTCGTGATCTTGCACTATCGTTCAGCTCAACAAACCTTAATCCCAGTCAGGTTGAAGAATTTGGAAAGAAGAAAGTATGTATTTTTGGTACAAATCCAGATGATACACTAAATACACTTAGGTATAGAACTATTATTGATAAAGTATCGAAAGCAAAATGTTTCGTTCAGCCACAGAACCTTCCCCCAACGGAATCAGCTGTCAAGTACCATAGCCTCCGTGCATATTTGCAAATTTGTATATGGAAGCAAATGCAAGAAGGCTTGAACCCAACAGAGTGGGGATGGAGTATACATGATAATATGTATGTACCGAGAAAAATGGATTTGCCACCAGCACCTGAAAGTATATTATGCATAGTAAGATGTAACTGCAAAACCGGCTGTGGTGCCATGAAATGTAGTTGCCGAAAGAATGGTTTGGAATGTACCAGTTCATGTGGTCAGTGTCAAGAAACAAATTGTGAAAATAGTCCGCAGTGAATAGAAGATGAAGAAATGGAAAGTAGAGATGAAGATTATGATGAATTGTGAAAAAACAGCCAAATCATTTTAATTTTTGTTCAATAAAGGAAAATAACCCATACTTTGAAATAATGGTTTTTTGTTCTTGTAAGTCTAATGCGTAATAAAGTTTTCTTTAATGTATAATAGGCAATTTGAGTGATTCAGTACCTATCTTACCTATTCAATACCTATTTTATGCTTTTATCTTTGTATTTTAAACATTTTTGCCAAGTTACACCTTATAAATACAAAGTTATACACAGTTATAAATTTTGTAATGAAAAATACAAAATTCAGCCGCCATCTTGGATTTTGACTGATTTCCTGCGCCTGGATTAATGGGGATTTTGAATATGTTAAAATAGACACTTTTCACAATAGAATGCAAAAAGAACCATTTGTGTTGCAATTTTGCCCAGGTCAAGGGAATTTTTACACCATATTGACTGCACTATTTTACAGTATTTTGTCAAGGAATAAAATACTACTTTCAATTTACGGAACGATTGTTCTCATCTATTTCAATGAACTGCCTATTAAATATTTTATTAATATGTAGGTATAACATAACAGATGTTTTACATGACATAAGGTTAATGGTTTGCCATAAGCACAAATGTATATACTCTTTGGCACAAGTAAGTTTTTCCGAGAACGGCTACTAAATGTACTAACTATAAATTAACTTATTGAATATTTACGAAGCTTTATCACCAATAGAAATTGCAACAAATGTTTGCTGAACCACGTTTTTGACTGTGCAAGAGATAATACAATTTGTTTTTATTCCATATAAAAATATTAAATAATAAAATAACTAGTCGTGAATGTAACAATATAATTAATTCATATAAATACATGTATTTTACATAATTTTTGATTTGTGAACAGCAGTTTCCAGTTTTTTCGCCCTTTAAACTATTTTCCGTAACCATCTAGAACCTGTTTTTGGTCAATTTTTTTGTGGAAAATACATATTTACTGGTCTATCCCGATAAAGGATTGGTAAAGTTTTTACCTATCCCTTTTGGTTGACAACAGTATCTGAAAAATTAAAGACGAATCCAGTCTTCCTTGAAAGTAAATGTCTTACAGCTGTCAGTTAAATTTTATGAATTTTGTTTGTAAAAGAATTCAAGCCAAAAAGTTTTTTGAAACTAGCAGGAACGGTCTCAGGAAAAATATTGTACACACCCAGAAAGTGTCACCGGCTTCCAGGGCTCGCTCGCGCTCGCCCCATAATTGTCATCTTGCCCAGTAAAGAGTCACTTTCCGGTCTGACACATCACAAATACCATTAACAAGACTTACGCAACACTTAACAAACTATACCCCCTAATAAACCGACGCAGCATACTCTCTACTGACAACAAATTACTACTTTACAAGACCATAATCAGACCCACAATGACATATGCGTGTGCGGCATGGAGCCACATGTCGGACACGCAATACAAACGATTACAGGCAACACATAACAAACTACTCAGACTACTTACAAACTCTAACAGATACACTAACATGACACGACTACACCAACAAAGCGGACTACAACTAATACAACCTTACATTTACGAGACCGCGACGAAATTTCTAAAGACTCAAACACGAACTTCTGCACTTACCAGAGACATGATTCGCTTTCGACGGTACAACGACCTACAACACATACACAAACATATCTATGAAAGACTACCTCTTTATAACGAACGTATATAACACGACTGACGCACAGATAACCCACACATACGACAATTCCATTTACATTTACCCTACCTCTGACGTCACTTCTAATATTATCCATCCATGTCTCCCCTACCGCCACCAAAAAATCTCAGAATTTTAATAAGGAACTAAAACGATTTGTAAACATGAACTATGGATAGACAATCATAAAAAACGAAATATTAAACAGGTTTTTTTTGTCTATTTTTCCTGTATACATACAAAACTTCACAATAACGAATAAAATGCCATAAATTATTTAAATTTCTTAAAGTTATCTATTTAATACGGAAAACGCCTTGTTTCGGGAAAAGGCAATAAATTAAACAAAATATAAGCTCATTAGCGTTTGGTCATAACAGCGGCCGGGGCAGATGTTAACTGTGGATGCGCAATTGTTACACCTGTCTTTATATGTATTTTTCTAATATATCCTATATTTGTAAAATGAAATAAATAATATACGCTAGACTAAGGCTTACAATGTAAATTGTAAACAGTTGAATAAAGTTGTTAAATGGTAAATGGTAATGGTCTTGTTACGTAAATAATTATTATATGTTTGTTTCATATTTGCCCAGTATCGCACAGCAAAGAAAAAACTTAAAAGAAATCATAGAATTATTCAATTTTTACTTGGCGACGATTGTTTTCTTCAACATAATATATTTAAAAAAAATAATAACTAAAGTCTATTAAATAGATTTATAAGTAAACCATGTTGTTAAATGAAATATTCACTATTTACAAAAATAAAATGCTATTAAATGACATTTTATGAAATAATTCTAGATTCGTTAAGTTGATTGTATGTTAAAATAAACTCGAAAATCTTCATTTTCCTTGTCCTTTATTGATTTATTCTAAACTTCGTACATAACCTAACAAAAAATAAAAATTAAAAATGATTACACAATATTCAGTACTC
>JANEYF010002337.1:0-23773 GCA_029963845.1 Rhamnusium bicolor
TTTGAATTATATTCAACCATAAAGTGACCCATCCCTCTATTCAGGTCAGTTTATATTTAAATGAAAGTAAAATCTGTGTATAATTTAGTTTACTTGAAAATGTCCGAATAGGATGAAACTAGTTGTAAAATAACAAATAAAGTGAAAATTAGACAAGTAAAAAAGTGTTTATAATTAAAAAAAATGAAATAATTTTTTTTCATATCAACGCCAAGTACTAGAGGCCGTTTGTGATAGTATAAAATCATATCACTAACATGCAGTTGTTTGGCTTTCGATATACTTTGAAGTGATAATATTTAATATTGCTTATTCTACACCAGCACCACATGCACTGTTGACCTATCGGCCTTTTTATTTTCAATGATACGAATTTCTTGGAAATATACATTTATGATCAATCTCTGCAGGAGTGAAATTGGTTTTTCTTTCTCTTTTTTTCATATCCATTATATTTAAAAACTATCTGAATACTGATATTTGCATATATATATATATATATTATATATATATATATATATATATATATATATATATATAGAAATATATATATTTAAAATGAACCTATTTTTATTTTATTTTTTTTTTAATTATTTAAAATAAAATTTTAAAAAAAAAAGAGATTTTTATTAATTAAAAAATTTTTTTTATTTTAAAATTATTTTATTTAAGAAGTTACAAATATATATATATATATATATATATATATATATATATATATATATATATATATATATATATATATATATATATATATATATATATATATATATATATATATATATATATATATATATATATATATATATATATATATATATATATATATATATATATATATATATATATATATATATATATATATATATATTTCCTTTGTCCTATTATTTGACATACTTAAATAATTTTTGAACTACAAATTACACAAAATTTGGTCTACTAGAGGAAATCGTTGGTTATTGAAGTACCGAAAACGAACTAATCATAGTTAGATGTATCGATTACTTTAACAGGATGATTTACTGACCAATCATTTAATCAGAAGTGAAAGTACCGATCCTAAGTATAAATAATGTTGTCATCAATTGCGGGGAAATATAACAGACACTTTTCTTAAACAAGGCGCAAGAGATATGACGTTGCAGTGAGCACCTACTAACTTCGGTGAATCAGCTGAAACTGAGGGAAAACTAGGCATCAACAGTACAGACAATAATTACAAATCTGAACTTGTTCATTGCATGTGTTTGAACTGTTTGAAGTGCAAAGATAGTAAATAGTAATAGTATTGGAAGATTTAACATATTACTCAAAATGTCCCTTAATATTGCCAGATTTATCATTTTTAGCAAAATTCTCGGAGTTAGAGTATGAAAAATTTCCCATTCCCTGGGGAAAATTTCCAGCTACCCATCACTACTCGCGAGTCGCGACTTTGAGGGCGTCCACATCACATCTACATTCCACAGGTCCATTATACAGAAGAACGTAAAGAATGGAAAGATTGCGCCGAATCACCGATACACTCTGCCAGTTTCTTGGTCATGTCATTACATTCTCGGCATTGAGTTTATATATTTCAGAAATAAATAATTACGAGAATTTCTTTTGGTATTAATTTTCGTATTCTGGTACACAAAATAAAGAAGAAACATACCTTGTTATAAATATAGGCTATAATTTGTGTGAATAGAATGAATAAATCGTAAATAGTAAATAACTTCAGTTACCTACTCAAACTAGAATATTATCTATTGTTATTAGAAATTTACCCAAATAATATAAATAATGAAATAAAATGTTCTCTTACATAAACAATTTACGTAAGATTAATTACAATTAAAATTATAATAAATTTATATACTTAGTTAATGCTTAATTTATTAGCTTTCTTTATTAAAAGTAAAAATTAAGTAAAAGTTTTAGTTGAATTAAGAATAAACATTAATTTTATTTCAAATACACTATAAAACATATAAATCACAGAACTGTAAGGGAAGTAAGTGAAAACACGGGTTTTCTACACAAATTTTAATAAGAAAAAAAGGAATAATCGTGAAAACAAGCACTTTTGCTACCCGAGTTAACACATTAATAATGAATAATCATTTTTTAAATATAAATAAAACAATTTAGAAATAAAGTTTGGTATATATTTAAAGTAATTTTATTTTATTTTTTAATTTTTATAAAAAATTTTTTATTATTAATTAAAAATATATATAGATTAATTTTTTATTTTTTAAAAAAAAAGAGAAAGAATTATTAGTTATTGTTATTAATGTAAGAAAACATTTAAAAAAAATTTTGTAAAATTTCGACAATCATACGGGATGCCCCCTCTGTATAAGACCCCAGTACTTTGAAAACAAACCAAAATTTAGTTTTTTTGAAAAATGGTATTTTTATAGAAATAGGAATTTTTAATTTTAAGTTTTTTTTTAAAAAATTTAGTTTTTTATATTTCTGTTAAGTTGGTGAAATTTAATAAAAAAATTTTATTTCCCCAAAAAATATAATTATTATATTTTTATTTTTTAAATTATATTTTATTTTAATGAAAAGTAGTATAATAAAGTTATTTTAATATGTTTTTATTGAATAAAAAATCTTTAAAATAGAGTATTTTTTACATAAAAAATAATTAAAAAAAAGTATTTTACTACAATATCGTTTGGTCTCTATCGTCTGTTTATTATGTTTATATAAACATCACGTTCCAAACGGGGGCTCCTTTAAGGCGTGACTCATTGCTGACTGGATATGTGTGTGTTTCTTCATTCGGCCATCCTGTCCTGTCAAGCTGTCCTCATGTAGACTCAGGCTCTTCTCTGTACACATGCCTTGTCCCAGCAAGCCGTCCTCAGGTTGACTAACCCGTTTCTGCATCTATGAAAACATATTATATAATTAGTTTATATTTTTCACTTTTTTTTGTTTTTTTCTTTTTTCTCTGAACAGCATCGCTATTTTGACAATATTCATTATTAAGAATATGAGTGACCTTATGTCTCAGTTTGATTAGCCATTGCTAATTTAGAAGGTGAGTGACCTTATGCCACAGCCTGATTAACCTTCGCTAATAAAAATTGGTGGCCTTGTGCCACATAGTGATTAGCCTTTGCCAATCAAAAATGGAGGTGGCTTCGTGTGCTCTGGAGTTGTCCGTCTACTAAAATAAGCAACTACCTTTAAGTCTTCCCCAAACATTTGCATTAAAATGCCCACGACTCCTATCGAACTACCGCAGTGTGTAGCTCAGTAGGTAATTTGGGATCAAAAATAGCCAGGATTCGATAAAGCTGTCTTAACACTTTGAACGGCTTTCACTTGTTCTTCACCCCAGTACCACTTAGCCTCTTTTTTTAACAAGCGTGTAAGGGGTTCTACTTTTTCGGGCATAATTTAAAATAAATTTACGAAAGTAAGCGGCCAAACCGAGAAACTGTAGAACTTGTTTAATATTTTGTGGATTTGACAAATCTAAAATGGCTTTTACTTTTGCATATCCAGGACGTACTCCCTCACTACTTATTTCTCTTCCAAAATAATCAATTTTCTTCTTGAAAAATGAACATTTGCTTAACTTTAAAGTCAAACCATTTTCTTTTAATACATCTAACACTTTCTTTAATCTGTTTAATCCTTCGAAACTTGTCGATGGCACTATTATATCGTCTATGTATGGAAATGCTATCGAATATGTTAAATCACCCAGTATAGTATTAATCAGACGCTGACAAACAGCAGGTGAGTTGGATAAACCAAAAGGCAAACGCAAGAATTCAAAATGTGATTCTGGCGTAACAAAAGCGGTTTTCTCAATTGAATCAGTGGCCATTGGTACTTGATAGTAACCAGATGCCATGTCCAGCTCTATAAAAAATATATTACCACCTAGTCTATCTATTTGATCTTCTATCAAGGGTAAAGGATATTTATCCTTCATAGTTATGGCATTGAGCATTCTGTAATCTATGCACATCCTGTAGTCACCTGTTTTCTTTTTAACAAGTATCACCGGACTAGCATATGGCGATTGGGAAATACGAATTATTCCATTTGATAATGAATCCTTAATGATATTATTCAAAATATTCTTTTCTGCAAATGACATTCGATACGGTTGATAAACTATCGGCTCATCTGTCCTGACCTTCATATACATTTCAACAGCGTTTGTTTTACCTAGGTCAGTTAATGAAGTAACAATACAATGTTTATAATCTAATAAAACTTTAAACACCAGCTGCTTTTGAGCCTTGCTGAATCGCCGAAATTAATTTTGTCAAAATCTAATGCGTCCTTCGCTTCATACTCGATAATGTTTATTTCTTTAATTGGTAATTCCGGGAGCGCACGTAAATAAACTTGATCGTGAGACTTTTGTAACATTACGTGTTGTTGGCCCAGAAAGTCAACACCAACTATCAAATCATGGTTTAAATAAGCATCTTTGATTACAAGGGCTTTACTACAGTAGATACTTCCTCTATAACCATGCGCATTTTTGTTATCAAATTTGCCTTTAGTTTATTTTCCATGAAACACCTTAGAATTACATGTGGGCCGCTTTCAATGTTTAATTCTAAACGTTGAGTAATAGAATTTTCAATAACAGTACAAGCACTACCAGTGTCAATTAAACATTTTAGTTTTTGTCCATTAACGCGAGCCGTCTTTTTAAACAAATCATTGTTCATATTGGAGTTATTACTCACATCGAGTTCATTATGTGTCGACGTATTATTTTTATTTTTAAAACGTGCCGGATCACTGTTCTTGTGAGTGACCTAATTTATGACATAGTTTACATTGAACGAGAGGTTTGGGACATTCCGCAACACGGTGATTATCACCACAATTAAAACACGACATTCTTTTTAAACGCAAAGTATTCTTATCATGATTGTGAGCTTGCATTTCAGATTGCAAAAATCGTGACTTTTGAGGAGACCTTTTGACCCACCATATGTCCTTTAAAATGTCCACTACTTTTAGTGTTTATTGTTGTTTTGACTCAGATAATTTGACAGTTCTCCTACCGTTTTACATGTAGCTGCTCTAACCGATAGAGCAATTGCATCACCCAACCCTTTTATCACACCATCAATTAGACACTCCTCCGGAATAGATTCTGATCAAAAACAGAAATTATTGTCTCACTGACTGAAGAGTTAAGTGTAGGAACATTAATTGCAGATGATTTATCTTTTTATTAATTTACTTATCTGAGTTTCCAAGTGAGCAATTTTCTTCCGTTGCTTCGATACCTCCTTATGAGATGATGATATTGATCGTCATCGACTTTCTTTCTTATGTTTCTCCTTGAAACGTCTGGACCTGGACGTCCTCTCCGGAGTCCTTCTGGAGGTTGATGGCCTATCGGGTGTAAATGCCTCTGAGGATATTAAATTCCTTGTCGACGTATTCGACTCCGACGGCGACCTTCTTTGTATGTGTTTGCCGATCGCACTGCACAACACTGCACTTGATTAAGTTTTGTTTTTCATCCTATTACACCTAACTTTCACGGGGGGTAAATAGAAAAGCATCTCACTTCTGATATGTAAGAGAAGTAAGTGAAAACACAGGTACACAAAATTTTAATTAGAAAAAAGGTATAATCGTGAAAACAAGCACGCTTGCTACCCGAGTTAATATATTAATAAAAAATAATCTATATTGTTTCGTCTCTATCGTCTGTTTATTATGTTTTTATAAACATCACGTTACAAATGGGGGCTTCTTTGAAGCGCGACTCATTGCTGACTGGATGTGTGTGTGTTTCTTACAGAATATTTTAATATATAATTAATAGTGAATACTCTAGAAAATTATCAAAAGTTCAATAAATCGTTTTTAATTTGCACTGCTGTTGAATTACAGTATTATATCAGCTATCAAGACAACATACGAGTATATATTTAATGCACATATTTTTATTTTAAAGTCCCAGGAAGTAGATGTGGAAAAATTTCGAGATACCTACATATTTATTTAGTTTTCATTATGATAATATATTAAATCAAACACGCTTGTTGAATTTTCAGCATAGACTAACTGTCTTTATTTCAATGAAATCTGCAATAGTTACAATACTGCTGACATAAGTAGTTGCCATAAAAAATATATCAATATGGGATAAACACAGTGGTGTTACATGCTAAATTTAACTGTATAATATTTTGCGCTATTTCAACAAGACACCGGAGGTAAGAGTAATCATCATTTGTACAGAACAATTAAAATACATATCTTGAGTTTCTTAACATTTCATGAAATCTCCTGTACTGTGTTGAAGGCATTGCTATGGATTGCAAGGCATGGGCCAGACAAGTTACATGAATCATACAAATTTGTAAGCTTTACACATACACTGTATCCCAAGACAGATGTAACGAAAGGTGTAATGGACAACATTGTCGAATTTTGGAATGGCACTTGGGGGATTCAGTCCTGCTTGATGCAAAACTAAGATGTATCAAAAATGAGTACATCGGTGTTATACAGGGTGAGTTTTAAATACGTAGTTATATTTTAACCCCCAATATATTTCGTCGAATACAATCGAGTACACTGTCAAAAAAATTGTTTGAACAAAAACAAATTTTGAAATTCTGATAATTTTTTCGTCCTCTAGCAACTGATATTTTGATGATTACTGGATATCTCTCTAAACGCCGTTCACAGAAATGACGTAACTGAGAGCAGTGTTGCCGCTGCCAGTTCGTCACAATTCTATTTTAAATTAGTACACAACTGGTAATATGCGGTTTGAAATAAACTCTAGAAATGAAACAAAATTGAAAATCATTTTATAAAGAAGCATCTACTTTAAAGAACGGAAAAGCAGATTTGTTTACTTAATACGTGGATAGTACAGAATAGAAACAAGTCTAAGTCTTAAATTATTAATTGCTATCTCATTTACAATAGAATTATTTTTTGCCCAGTTTAGTAAAATATTAGTAAAATCAACAATAAATTCTGATAAAAATTTACACTCCTTTATAAATAAATAAATTAAACCATAAAAAATTCTAATACTAAAACAAGTAATAAAAAATTGGTTTTTTACATACCTAATTGAAAAAAAATCTCTTCTACATCTAAATGTGAACATAGTAACACAACAGTTCTTACGAACATTTCTGACAACATTATTAAAGTAGTAGATAACAAACTTGCAACAGTGTCGGTATTTTTAGATTTTTCAAAAACGTTTGACAGAGTGGATCATACTTTACTCTGTATCAAACTAAAATACTATGGCCTAGATAAAGTTTCTGTAACATTTTTCATGTGTTATTTAGAAGGACGGTATCAATTTGTTCGCACACAACTTGGAATTTCATCAACAAAATTAGTAGTTTCAGGGGTTCCCCAAGGCTCTGTACTGGGTCCTCTTTTGTTTCTTTTATACAGCAGATATTACTGCTGGCTTAAAATTTATCGACATACATGCATATGCTGATGATACTCAGCTTATTTACAGCTTTCATCCAACACATTTTCAGTATGCATCTAATTGTATAAATGAAGACCTCAACTTAATAACTACATATTGTAAAACTAAATGCTTAAAAAACCAACGCTATGCTATTTTGTGGGAGATCTGTTTATGAGCACTAATGTAATATCCATATTTATGTTAACAATGAAAAGCTGCCTTTTGTTGATAGTCTAAAAAATTTAGGATTAATTTTCGATAAAAATTTAAAATTTACGAATCATGTTAACATGTCAATTAAAAAATCATATATAAACTTACGATTGCTGTTTTCCAATAAAAATATTATTAATTTTAAAATTAGAAAGAACTTTGTGAAAGTATTGTATTATTTGTGTTTAATTATTGTAGCGTAATATACTATCCTTGTCAAGATTCAAATGACAGCAATAGACTACAAAAGATACAAAATACTTGTTGCCGTTCAATTTATGGATTAAGAAAAATATTAGTGCAAACATTAAAGAATTAAAATGGTTAAAAGTAAATTATATTTACAAATTCAATATACTTAATTTTGTACACCGGTTACTCATTACCCCCATTCCTTTTATCCTCGGACTAAATTAATACATCGTAGTCAGATGCACAATTTAAATATAAGACAGACACACATATTCCCCCCCCCCCCCCCCCCCCCCCCCCCACCCCCCCCCCCAACTATGTCACATCATAATACTGCTATGTTTGGAAAATCGTTTACTTATAATGCTGTCAAGAATTATAATTGGCTAGATCAAAGTTTTAAGAGTTATAGGTGTACAACTTTTCGATATAAACTAAAACAATTTTTAATCAACCATCAGTGGTCTAATTAGAAAATCATTTCTCTATATTCTTGTTTCTTTTCTTTTTTTTTATTTATCTTTTTTATATTCGTTTATTATTACTACTATTGTTTTATTATTATTATTATTGTATTAACATTTTTTATTTAGTAGCCATTAATTATTTATTAGTATACTATTTGTATATTTTGCAATGTTACTCATCATTGCTCATCGGAATAATATTTATTTTTTTAAACGATTCTCTATTTATAGGTATTCTTTAATTTTGTTTATACATATACATTTTTTTATGATAATAATTTACTTATACTATCATATACAAATAGAGTTAAGTGTAGGAATAGCCCTAGGCTAAACTTTGCCCTTTGTATATCCTATTGAATGTATGTTATATACATTTACACAATAAAGACGTTTTATTATTATTATTATTATTATTTTCGGAATATCCGATGCCGGACAGCCCTCCCGTGGCCCCGATGCCTCACGGGAGTCGCGCTTACGCATTAACTACAGCCACTCCCCACATGCCGTAGGGTTAGTGACTGTAGATACCAGAATCATGTGCCTAAGCAGATGGAGAGAATCCAGAATGACCGCCTTCTGCATTTGGCCTGCCAGCCACTCGGCTGATTTTTGACAGGCCAGTATGATCTTCAGTTCCGAGAGCAACGTAGGCTTTATCCCTCCGAGTACACCGATTATAAAGACGACCATCTTTACCGAGTAGCCTGGGTACAGCACTTGGAGCTCGTACCGGAGATCGCGATAGTTGGTCCGTTTCTCCTCCTCCTTCAAGGTGATGTTTTTCTCCGCAGGTGCCGAGAACTCGATGACATACATCACCTTGAGTTGATGGTCGAGGAGGACTACGTCAGGCTTGTTGGCGTGGATTAGCCTGACAGTCGGGAACGAGTAGTTCCAGTAAATCCGGCATTTCTCGTTCTCGACAACGGACTCAATATCTCCGGAGATGTAAGGCAGTACTGGTGTCTGGTCTACCTCGTACGAGTGCCTTAGATGGTAGTTAGCACTCGTAACGTCGCGTTATGCCGGTGGATGTAGGCCGAAATCGCATATATGGGGCATGCAGATAGTAAGTGCATGAGCGATTCCGGCGCCTGATGGCAGGTCCTGCAGTTGATATCAAGAACCTCTACAGGCCACACGTGGCTACGGTAGACCAAGGTGTTGATAACAACATTTTGGCAGGCCATAATGAATCCCTCGGTCTCCAACTTAAGCCCTGCTGACCTTAGAAAGGCGAAGGTCAGCCTGGTCGATAAACCCAGCGTTTCTATGTTCTTATAGAACCCCACCATGCTGGGGTTTAACGACGTGCTGCCGAAACAGATTTTCCGTTTCAGCAGCTCTGATTCGGGCTTTCAGATGATTTGGCTGAAGTTCAGTGACTGACTCAACATCAGCACCTCGCCGGCCTCCTCGCCTGATGTCATTTGCGAGACCGAGTTTATCTGCGGCTCTTTTTGCTGCCTTGAACAATACTGCTCCCACTCCTACAATTTCGTGATGTTTCACAAACCGCAAGAGAGGATCTGAACTCCTGAGGATGTTACATGCCACACTCAGGACTACTCTGCCATGCGTACACTCCAGGCTCAAGAGTCCTCGCCCCCCCCCGTTGACGTGGGAGGTACACACGAGGAACGGAGGATCTAGGATGAATACTTCTGTGAATATTCATCATCTTGCGGGTACCTCTATCTAATTGGCGCAGCTCATCTACTGTCCACTTTATTACTCCGAAAGAGTAGAGCTGAACCGGAACGGCAAGCATATTAGTTGCAGACACCTTGTTCTTCCCCGAAAGTTCGGAAGACCAAATCATTCGGAGGCGGTGTCTATATTTGCCGCGGAGAGAATCTTTTATTTGTGTTACATCCTGGATGTGCCTTTGTTGTACACCCAGATATGTATAGGTCTCTCCGGCATCCAGATGTCTTAGGATGCTTCCGTCTGCGAGCTGCGCATCTTCAGGGAATTCCCCGCATCGTCCTCTCTTGAGGTGGACGACTGCACATTTGTCCAACCCGAACTCCATACCAACTGTCCGCGTATATTCTTCGAGCACCTTAAGAGCGTTTTGTAGTTCACGCTCTCCGGAGGCATAAAGTTTAAGGTCATCCATATAAAATAGATGGGTGACCTTATGTCTCCGGTCGCTGGGTGTCCCACATTGATATCCGCGGGTTTGGCGGAGCCCAACAGACAACGGAAGCAGTGAGATGCAGAAGAGGAGAGGACTCAGGAAGCCACCCTGGAAAACTCCTCTCCTAAATGCCACCTGCTCTGTCGTGACCCGCTGTGCATCTGATGTTAAGCTGAAGCGGGTCTTCCAGAGCGGCAGCAGCTGTTCTATACATCTCACTAATGGTACTGGTACCGCAAGACATTCGAGCAAGTACAATAATAGCTCATGCTATGTTGTATCAAATGCCTTGCGGTAATCAATCAAGGCCATCGATAGATTCCGCTTGTATTGCACAGAATCCTGTGTAATACAGCGGTCTATCAGCAGGCTGTCCTTGCAACCTGCCATGCCCTTCTTGGCACCACGCTGTTCGTGTATCTACTGGAAGACCGGATCCACAGACCTCAATGTCCTAGCATACAAGATACGTGTAAATATTTTGTAGCAGGAGTTGAGGCAAGTGATCGGCCTATAATTCCTCGGGTCAGAAAGATCCCCCTTTTTGGGGATAAGCACAGTACATCCCTCGACGAACCAGTCCAGAATCTGCTGCCCCTCGTTCAACCATGAGTTGAAAACTCGCGCCAGACGGCGGTGAGTGGAAGGAAATTTTTTCTACCACCAGTTGTTAATGCCGTCTGGGCCAGGGGCAGCAAAGTTCTTGGTACCAACAAGTGCTTGTTGGAGTTCTTCCGTACTGATTGCAGGGCACACTTCTTCTGGCTCTTCAAGATGTCTGTGGCACAGAGCCTCGAAGTGTGCAATTGCTGGAGTGTCGCTATTGAATGGACGCGTCGTTTCGTAGATTCCCTTCCAGAAGGTTTCGACATCTTCTACAATCGGCGGATTATCTACAACACGCTGTGGCTCTTGGAAGAGGCGGGAAGGATTCGTACGGAACAAATTGTTTTGTTCCATACTCCTCACCCACCTCTTCAATGTTTTCTTTATCGCCATTAGCGCTCGGATCCTATCTAGATAGTGCTGCTTGGTGATAAGTATCATTGTCAGATTTAGGGTATGGTGTTGACGTCTTAATCCAGCTGCTATGCGCCGGATTCTGGGAGTAAAAACTCTACCAGTAGTGTTATATTCCACCACACTCTGGATCCGAGAAGCGTGTTGTCTGGCCGACTGTATCTTGCCCTCGATTTTTTGTACACACCGCTTGGCTTTCTCGATCTCGTGATTGGTTGACCTCTCACGGGGGACGAGTTGCTTCGCGGCGTTGTACGACTGGCAGTTCTTCCAGCTGACGGGGTGCTCTTACGTAACCTGTCTTGCGCAAGAATGTTACTTGGTCTCTCAGGTGTTGTTGAGAGAAGACGCGATGCTCTGGATGCATTTCGCACCATAGTGCATGCAATTGAGCCATGTATCCCCTTCGCTCAGGTTTCGCTACTCTCGCGGCAGGTCAGCAAGTCATCCTTTAGTTCCCTCGTCCACTTAAAGCGTCCATGTACAATTGCTTTCTCTTGACCATCCTAAGGCCCATCCCATCTGTCCTTGACCTCCATCCGACAGGTCGATTCTGAGGGGCACTTAACTCGATGAACTGGCACTATCACTCCACGCACAAACATAGCAAAACAGTTGACTGTGATACGCCAAAGACACGCCAGGTAGTACTTACAGGTTTTCTCAACTCCTCAATTTTTGATAATCTTATTTTAACTTCTTTTTTGAAATTACTAACTTTTTATGTTAAACATTTGACATTGAACAGACCACTTAATTTGAAGAAATTTTTTTTTTAATTTTTAACTTAATTAATTTTAAAAAATATTATTTACAAGGATAAAGCCCGCAATATCAAAAAAAGACACAGTAGAAAGAAATGTTTTAAGTATAGTCTATCTTTTTCTAAAATAATTTCTTAATCAAAACGAGTATTTCTGCGCTACGAACGCCTTGAAACATGTTTGGTAAAAATTAAAGCTGATTGTGATGGGTTGAATACAAATTTCCTTTTCTTCTGTAATTGGTTAAATTAAACTGTTTGCTTACATTTAGAGCACGAAAAAGTGACAAGGCAATGACAAGTGCATGTTACTTTTAAGACGAGCATTAGTTGTTCATTTGTTTACTGAAAAACCGCATAGAGGAACAAATTATGATGATGTACTAGATTTCTGAAAGAAGTGCCGATGTACTAAAAATTATTAAACTGTACTGATTTTAGTACAATTGTATTAGATATCACTGGCACACTAATAGACTGGACGAAAACATAAAACTAAACGTGATCACATAATCACGTGATCAGATCGGACTGCGGAACGCTTCGTTTTCCTATTGGTCTACCTGCAATAAAATCTAGGAAGACTAACCCCACCTATTTTACAGAATTGTACTCAGGCACGTCATTTATAAGAGCGAGCGGTTACTTGGTTTATTTAATTTTTATTTGTCCATCGTTATTGCTACTGTTTTGTGCCCGGGTTGTTTAAAATACGATACAAAATGTCTAGTACTGACACTGTAGATGAAATGAGAAATAATGTTGACTTAAGTCCACCTAGAAAATGGTTTAATGTTACTATAATTCTAAATCGTGTCCTGTTAAGTTTACCCGAAATGTCATTTAATTAATGGTTATTGTTTAATTTTGTGTGGTTATAGTGCGATTTCTTTCATTATATGAATTTTTTGCGACTTTCTATTACTACGATAAGATATGTTAATACTTTGTGTAGTGAAAATAATATATTTTTTATGAAGTGCAAATTGCATTTGGTACTACTAAAATATTTGTAAATAATGTCTTGTGCGGTGGAGGGATGTTCTAACGTATAACGTTTTAAACCTAAATGGATCACTTTTCATAGGTAAGTTAGTTTGGATCTGTTATTTTTTCAATTCTACAAATTACGTGTTTTAGATTTCCTAAAAGAGAGATATTGGAAAAGTGATTGGAAGTTCTTGGAAAAGACGAATACTGGCAGTGGTCAGAGAATAAATATATTTGCTCGAAACACTTCAAAGAAGGTGATTTTATAAAATTTGCACATAAAGTTTTCCTGAAAGCTGATGCAGTGCAAGATTTACAACTCACAAAGGAAACTGCTACAGAAATTGGCGTGGGCCAAAATATTTATGTTGCATTTACAAGTGAACAAAGTAAAAATAAGGCTACAGACCAAGTGTCAACTGTTATTGATGACGTTTCACTTACGACACAATCGTCCTCTTTTAGTTCTACACAGACATCTTCATGATGACACTGTTCGATCAAGGATGAGATTGAAATTAAAAAAGCGCTTGTGTAAGATATTGTTTAAATATAATAAGGTATATGTGTTGCTAATTTATGTACTTAATTTTAGCAAAATTAATTTGTGGCTCGACTGACAGTAGCACTAAATGTAGGAGAGTTAAGTTTGTTCCAACATTCATAATTGTGGGTACATTTTTTATATAAATAAGTACTTCATAAAATGTTCATTAAATAAATTATTTCAGTATTTCTCCTGGTAAGATTAAAAGAAATATAGTGAATTATGGAAAGTTGAATGGAAGTTCAGAAGAAAGCTATATTCTGCCACAAAAACTATAATTAAGAATCTGAAAATGAAAACTAACTACCTTGAGGACAGTTATGCAAGAATATTATTTAATCACCGATAATAAAATATTAAACGTTTTATTAATTTTATAATGTTTAAAACTCTATTTTTTTACTAGATTAATTTTAATCCTACTTTTGGCATGTATACAATATTTCAGTGTAGGTATTATTTTTTATTTTCTTATTTATTCTGTATTTCTAAATTTATTGGAGAATAAAATGAAATATATTTTGAGTTCAGCTTTGTTTTACATTATTTATTATAATAGCTGTTTATGTAACAAATCCATATTACAAGGCTTTATTGAACAAGCCAAGTTTATGTCTGAGTGAGCGTACTGACCAAGGCAATAAAGAGGATGAATTCAATTAAACCTTATTATGGAGGAGTTGCATATAAAGCTTTATGTTCAACTGCTAAAATTGGCTCATTATGGAGAAAAATTCATTTTATCAATTTTGTATCTATTCTATGAGAAACGAGTGAAGTGTTCTGTATACTGTTTATGATATAGTTTTGCAGCCATAAAGTACTTTTATAATCTTAATAAAATAAAGTTATTTTATTCTACTAGTACACTATAAAGAGATACTTTATGGCCGCAAAACTATGTCATAAACAGTTCTTTATAACGTAGTCGTACATAAAATATCTTGTTGAATTTATGAAATCCTATGATTATATGAATTAAACATGATAAGTATTACATTTTATTTCAGCTGTTTTTGAAGCCGTCGAAAATATTAACGATATTTAGCTGAAAATTGAGTAGTCTCACTTTTGCCCCTGAATTCATATAAACGTTCAACCAAAAGTCCTTAAAAACTGATGGCAGTCATAGCCATGGGTCAAAATGGCAGCTTTCAATATTAGCCAAAATGGTTTAATCTGCGCATGTGATAAGCGTTCACCAAGTGCGTTGTTCTCTTTGTGCTTTTATTTCAGTTTTGCGATATTTTAACAGTACGTAAAAACTATCTTTTGTTATTAAAATAGTTCTTGTCAAAGCTTGGATATTGTTTACAAATAAAGTTGGGTAATTGTTTTAATTTAGTGAATGAACCGTGTTACTGATTTGAACTCGTTTTTTCATCTTAATTTATACGAACATGTTAGATGATATGTGATGTGATAAGAATCGCCTGCAGTCTGTGAAATGCGTGAAATGTGAATCGTGAATTGGTCTCTAATGTAATGTACATAAAAGATAGGTCAGTGTAATTCGCCCATTGAACTATCAGGTCAATGAACCGGCCAAACATAGTTCAATGACTATTACAAAATGATTTATTTATTAATAAATTACAGGATTACTTTAAATTTTTATAATCGCAAAAATAATAAGCCTTTTATAAACTTTGAAAAACGAAATTAACTGTTCCTCAGAAAATTTGGTTTTAGTTGTATGTTTCATACGAAACACATGAAAGAAATGTTAATTGGTGCAAGGAAAAGGCAAAATTGTACAATTCTTACATTAAAAGCTATTTTAAAACGTTTAAAAATTATTTAAAATGGAGCAATTAATCGCTTAATTAAGTAATGATTTCATCCAAAATTATAACATATTCGGGAACGATGATAAATTGCATAAGAAATGCGGCAACGCTGCTTCAAACCAATACACCATTTCAGATAAAATGAAGAATGTTTCCAGTAATCAGCATTTCCAAAACAATTTCATCGTATTTTTTTGAAAATCGATAACTCAATTTTACGTAGGAATTAAGAGAAAAAAAGTATGGGTTTCTACATATGTCAAGAATCGGTGGTTTAAATATACTACACACTTAAGCTCACCCTGTATAGGGTGTTTTATGTGCCAATTTATAAAACTCGTCACTAATAAACTACCTTTATTTTTAGATACGAAAAAAATTCCACTAAAAAAAATTTTTTTAGAATACAATTTGTGCCTTTTTTACTAAATTTCAGAAATATAAATTTACTTTGTTGGAACTGCCCCTTTTTTCAATAAATAAATTTTGTTTTGAATTTTAAAATTCATTTTTGCAAGTTGAGAGTGCTCTGATATTACAAATATCATCCTATTTTTAACATAAAACTGACTATTGAGAAAAGGGGCAGTTCCAATAAAGTCAATTTATGTTTCTAACATTTTGTAAATAACTTTTTTTAATGTGATTTTTCATATATTAAAAAATAAAGGTAGTTTATAGATAATGATTTTTAACAAATTGACTTATAAAACGTCCTCTGTATCAACTCATTTTTGATATATCATAGTTTTACATCCAAAAATCGAAAACTGGGACACAGAGTATATGCCGCTGCGTGTTATACAGGTAGTAAAACATTTTAATTTTTAACACCAATATTACATAAAGTATTTACCGCTATTTCCTCGACCATTGGTTTGCAACTCGTTTTACTACATATTTTCACGTCCTCCGTGTTATTGTCAACATAGTTGTCAATATTTATTTTTATTCTTTCGCTGACTACACACTACGACGTTTGTAAATAAACTGATTAGTTAGTGAATAAATATGGTCTAAATCTCGCTGCGCACACACAGTTACTGTATTTCCTATGGGAACTCAGACAGGCTGGTTGCGAAGTCGGTCAGGTATCCACAAAAATTGTCCAGTGTCAACTTATGAGTTATGGGTAATTATAAAAAGATTTCTTCAGTTATAATAGCAAACAAAAATATCTGATTTGACAGCTCATATATATTTTCGTGTTTATACCAACTCGACTTCTATATAAGAGATAATTAATCAACATTTGAGGTAAGCAATCATCAGGTGGTCAACTAAGTGTCTACTACACTAAATGCGAAATTCCGACTCTAAAATAGTGTAATAATAAATAAGGTAGTTGGTATACATGTTTTATTAAGTATGCATGAATGAAAATAATGAGGAAAACAAATATGTTTATTGTTCATTCTACGTGGATGACACCCATAGATTGTTGAGGACACTTTTTTGTGGCATATTTCATTAAAATAAATAAAAGTTCACGAAGTGAAGTTTATGGACGTGCTGTCGATACAAATTTTCATGTTCGGCAGCTCTGATTCGGACTGTACGATAATTTAGCAGGAGTTCAGTAATTGATTCTACATCAGCAACTCGCCGGCCGGCCTCCTCGCCTACTGGCAAATACTAGATCGAGTTCAACAGCGACTCTTTTTGCTGCCTTGAACAATCCTGCGCCCACTCCTGCAGTTTCATATTCTACGAACCGCAAGAGAGAATCCGAGCTCCTAAGGAAGTTACGTGCTATATTTAGCACTACTCTGCCATGCATACACTCCAGGTTTCAAGAATCCTCGCCTTCACCGTTGACGCGAGAGGTACACACTAGGAACAGACGATGAAGGATGAATACTTCTGTGAATATTTATTATCTTGTGGATATATCTGTCTAACTGGTGCAGTTCATCCACTTTCCACATTAGTATTCCAAAGAAGTAAAGCAGAACTAGAAGGTAAGTATGTTAATTGCAGACACCGTGTTCTACCCCGAAGACCAAATATTTCGAAGTAGGCGGCTGTACTTGCAGCTGAGAGAATCTTTTATTTGCTTTACATCCTGGATGTGACGTTATACACCCAGGTATGTATAAGTTTCTCCGGCATCCAGATATTGTAAGATGCTTCCATCCGTGAGCTGTGCATCTTCAAAGAATTCCCCGGATCGTCCTTTCATGGGATGGACAACTGCATATTTATCTAACCCGAATTCCATACCAATTTCCCGCGTATATTTTTCGACCACCCTAAGAGCGTTTTGTAATTCACGCTCGCCGGAGGTACAAAGTTTAAGATCATTCATATAAAATAGATAGGTGACCTTTTATGCCTCTGGTCGCTGGGTGGTCCATATTGATATCCGCGAATTTGACGGAGTCCAACAGACAACGATAGTTCAGCAGTGAGATGTAGAAGCTTGGAGGAGAGGAATCACCCTGAACAACTTCTGTTCCAAATGCCACCTGTTCCATCGTGACCCGCTGTCCACCTGATGTTATGGTGAAGCGAATCCTCCAGCGGCAGCAGTTGTTCTTATGTATCTCACTAGTAGTACTGGCACCGCAAAATATTTGAGAAAGTGTACCAATGGCCCGTGTTGTGTCAAATGCCTTGCGGTAATCGATCCAGGCCATCTATAAATGCCACTTGTATTGCACAGAATCCTATGTAATAGAGTGGTCTAATAGCAGGCTGTCCTTGCAAGCTGCCATACCTTTCGTAGCATCACGCTGTTCGTGTATTTGCCGGAAGTTCAGATCAACAGACCTCAGTATCCTAGCATACAAGATACGTGTAAATGTCTTGTGGTAGAAGTTGAGGCAAGTGATCAGCCTATAATTCCTCGGGTCAGAAAGAACTCCCCTTTTGGGAATAAGCACAGTATGTCCTTCGACAAAACAGTTCGAAATCTGTTCTTCTTATTCAATTATTTGTTGAAAACTCTCGCCACACGATGATGAATGAAAGAAAATTTCTTTCCTCACCAGTTGTTCATGCCGTTTGGGCCTGGTGTCACCGGTATGACGATGAGGCGCTGCGCTGTCTTCGGCTTTTTGTGGACATAGCGCCCAACATGGGGCGCCATAAAAGGTCACAAAATGCCACCACGGATGGATAGCAGCGGCTCAGGTGGTGGTAGTTGTCGAAAGCGGGCCATGTACTGTTGGTGGCCGCGGATTGTTAATGGGCACAACCTCGGCAATGTCGCATCATACATATTATCCAGAGTTTCGTCGTGGAGCATGGTGTTAGAAGGACCCTACGGGACTGAGAGTGATAGAGTACGTAAAAGTTCACAGGTTAGAGAGTATTAGGAGAAAAAGGGTGAAAATTTAATTTGAAAATGAGAAAAGTTGATGACAGAGAGCTATCACATACAATGGTCATTGATTTAGACCCTCCTCGGAAACTAAATGCGGTAGCCCAGGCTACTAAAGAACAGTCAGGATTGTGCTTGAGTTTACGGTCCGTTCCGACAGTGCCCGGGAAACTTCCCAGTGTATGGGAGTCGATTTTAAATGTAAATGTAAATTCCCCGGGCTTGTGGCGCTGCGCTGCGTATCGCTCGGAGGAAACTTTCTTCAGTGATCCCGTAGGCAACTCTAGATGTAGAGACAGACTTGGACAATACCACCCTGCCCTTCTACATCGCCCGCTTAACTCCATTCTATCATGCGGACAATCTTGGCCACATACATTCAATAGCTTCAGTCAACTTTGTACATTTTCAAATGAAACTGTCAACCTTTCTGTAAATTCTCCCGATGCTTCACTGTGAACTTTTACGTACTGAATCACTTTCGGTCCTACAAGGTCCTTCTAACACCATGTTCTACGACGTGACTCTGAGTAATTTGTATGATGCGACATTGCCACTCGATGTAGTGTCCCCGCTCCCAAGAGCACCGCTGCCACCAACAGTACATGGCGCGCCTTCGGCAATTACCACTGTCTGAGTCACCGCTGTCCATCCAAGAGCTCATGACGGTCCTTTGTGGACACTGGGACAGCGAAGTTCTTAGTACCAACGAGAGTTTGTTGGACTTCCTCCGTCCTGACACACTTCTTCTGATTCTTCAAGTAGCCTATGAAGATATTATTAATTTGTTTGGTTTGACCCAACGAAAAACAGTCCTCCTGTGGTTCTTAAACGTCGCGCCAATAAATTAACTACAGCAGCTACCCACATCCCTCAGGGTTAGTAGCTGTAAATTTCTGAATTATGTGCCCTAAGCAGACAGAGAAAACCTAGAATGGTTTGCCAGCCACACGGCTGATGTTTGGCAGGTTGGTCTTCAATTCAGACAACAGCGTTGGCTTCATCCTTCCGAGTTCCTTGATTAGGACGACTGTCCTAATCGAGTAGCCTGGGTACAACACTTGAAGTTTATATAAAAAACACGATATTTGGTCCAGTTTTCTGCTCCTTCAAGGTGATGTTTTTCTCGGCAGGAATCGAAAATTTGATGACATACATCAGCTTGGTTTGATGATTGAGGAGGATTATGTTATGCTTATTGGCCTCGATTCGGCTTGCAGTGGTCAAAGTGTAGTTTCAATAAATAGGTACGACTATTTTTTGTTTGACCGACCGCTGGATAACTCTTTCATAGTTAACCGTTAAGGCTAAGACTGATGAACCATTTAATATTAGCAAGATAATTATTCTCCAGCAATGCCCGACAGATAAATTAATTTCTAAACAAAAGTATTAATATATAACACTTTGAAGTATTTGGATTCTCAATTTAAAAAATCTCTCAAGTACAATAGGAAATTATATTAAGTTTACATCCTCCAAGTAATGTATTTAGTAGATAAGTGTTTTTGAAACTGTATTCTTTATAAAAAAAACTGCAGACTAGAGGTGATCAACATGCATTCCTAACACAGTAGCCATGGACGGCGTTATAATCAAATTTGTGGCACTTCATTAAATAGCAAAAGTAAAAAAATATATATTTCAAAAATCATATTAGCACTGTTTTAAGAATTGATAACTCTTAGGTTGGCAGTAGTTGCATTTAGTTAATTTATGTAAAACGAAGAGAACAGAGATTATTTTACAATAATTTCTTACAATATTTTACTATAATTAATGTAAAAAATAATAAAAGGAAAAGCTTTAGCTTATTTACTTTTATAACATAATATTGTTACGTGCTTGCTATCCACACAACCACATCAGATTGTACTCACTGCTTTATTAACATTAATAACTAAGAGCAATAACTTAATGAAGGACTTAACTATAATCACAATTAAACACTACTTTAGTCTCTAACTTATTTCTTCTTTACTCGTACAATTTCAAATTAAGACAGAACTTCTAAACCCATTGTGTGCTTTATAGATCCACCCATGTATGGTCTAGAACTTTCTTGAATATTCCCGGCCTTTCTTGAACAGTCTTAGTTCCGCCTATAAATCTAGAGTTCCATGGCTCTTTAATTCTTTAATACTGGTAACGCCATCATGAAGTACACCCTGGAACCAATAGTCTGTCTACACAGTCCATTGACATAACAATATAAAAACGTAACTTGTAATAGGATATAGTCTAGTAGGTAGTTATATTATTGATTTTATAAATGAAGAAAATATTGGCCACATTTTCGGATTCACTAAATACGAATTAAATTTGGCCCAGGAGACACTGTTGTAGAAATGAAGTTTAAAATTAAAGGCTTATTGCAGACCGTAATATATATAGACAGATTTAGTAAGTAAGGTAACATAGCTTTTCATTAAAAAATGCAAAATAAAAATGCTAAATATGGTATTTACTTTTGTATAATAATTTCCTGTATAATAAAAGTAAGTACCTACTTGTTAAGTGTGAACTCCACGCGCCGCCATGATCACTCGCAAATTTGAGCTTTTTTCAATCTGCAATTAATTTTGCGCAACTATTAGATTTTCTCAGTGTAAAAGACAATAATAAGATATTTAGATAATTTTCTGTTAAACTCAGTTTTAAGAAAACACAAATGCGATTTTAAAAACACATCGTTGAAACATTAAAGTCTTATACTGGATAGTTATTCCAATTCCAATTTAAAAGATTTATTAATTATTAAAATACATTACATTAACTTAACTAAGGTACCAAAATTATATACATATTCGCAACAAGTATAATACGTAAAATATATAAAAACATGCTACAAACATACACATAACGAGCCAGCAGGCTTTACAGTGGTTACTCGTATTTGTTGTAAACAAACACGAAAGCGAAGAATGAGTAGTTTTTATAAAAATCCAGCACGCTTGATTATCTTAACAATATCGCAAAGTCAAATTTTTATGGGTAAAGAGTAAAGGTTCATAAGATCGCTTGAAATTCACCTTGGTTTTTATCGTTGAAAAAAAAGTACTACACAACATATGACCTAAAATTGATATTTTTAGAGATATTGATGATTTTTTTAAAGATCCGTACGATTGGTACACTTGGATATTAAACACCACAATTCATCACAGGTAATACAATCCCTGTATCCCTGAAGGTCTTTGTGCGGCAGAGAGTTACACACCCAATATCTGAGTATGCTAGGATTAATTTATGGTTTAGAAATAATCTCTCCTTTTCGATGGGGGATCGAACCCGGGATTCCAGGGTGAGATGCAAGTATCGTAACCGCTCGACATTGAGCCACACATCTACATATTTTGAACTGCCAGTTTTATAACAATTTTAAAGTGACTTTTTTAAAGGCGTTATTCACCGTATTGATGCGTTGTTGTCACAAACGATAAAGTGGACAAAAGCATAGTGTATTTCTAGACAAAATTAATAACCTACAAGTTAATAATTCTGAGAAACTGTTAATGAGCTTTTTTTCTAGAAAACTGTTAAATTTAATAATTTTAATCATAAAATTAGATATTAGGTAAATTCGAAAAAAGTAAATTTATCATTTAGACTTAAATTTAAAGACGCTTTAAATAATAAAGAAATAAATAAACATCACCGAAATTAGACAACCCCGAACCCAAAGCTGCCTAGAAGGGTGTTATATTTAAAAAAAACGTAGACATTCCTCATCCTTCATTCTCACCGACATTGTTAGTGGCGGTAGCGAGATTTGAACCTGCAGTTACGATAGGAAATGTTCGTGCATTCTACTCAACTACTCCACCGAGATTATTTTGATTGTGATTAATTCTATTTTTTATGCACCATTCGGATTTACGTACAGTTAAGTTAATCATGGTTTAGAACTAACAACTTTGCAATTTCTAAAGAAATTTTAGATATTTCTTGGTTGAACTATTACACGTTGAAATCGTGAAAGCTCTTATTACCCTCTTAAATTATTATGCAAAACCGCATTTCTAAATTGTTTGTTCATAATGGCCTACATATTTTTATTAGATATTAGACAGTTTTTAGACAAATCTAAAATACTTGATTGAGGGAAAAATGAAATTTAGAAAAATTTTATTTCATAGCACAAATGAATAAAATAAAATAAACTTTACTCCAGATTGAAAAAATATTGCTGTTATTATTCTTACTTCTGATGGCAGCCCCCATTGGAATAAGATAAAGTCATACGCAACGTCATCAGAAACTAAAGACAGGGATTTGACCTTTAGAATGTCCGTCCCATTTCCCTTGCCCATCATTTAATTTTCAATCACTTGAACTGTGGCTTCGTGCTCGAGTAAGTAAGGTGGTAAGGTAAGGTAAAGTAAGTGGTAAGGGCACTTACCTTAAACCCTGAGTCCCGGGTTCGATCCCGGTCGAGAAGGGATTTTTCTAAACCAAAATTAATCGTAGCATACTCGGACACTCGGTGTGTGCCCATTGTCTCTAAATATGTAGCCCTTTCCTACACAAGGTACAAAGAGGTACCTTGAGGAATACAGGGCATTGTATTACCTGTGGTGCTTAATTTAAAAAAAATACTTGAACTCTGACCTTCATAACATTCAAAATTACAAAAAAGGACATTTTAGGACAAGGAAAATTAAGATAATGACATAAATATAAATATTAACCTCACTTTTAGCAAGTTGAAATACTGACGCATGCATGTTTGATGGAAATCATCTCGGCTTTTAACGCCTTATATCTTATAGGTACATCCGTATAATAGTCTAGGATAGAGTTAAAGTATGCCGCATTTCACATTCCAGTGTATACTACTGCACAGCGTTAAGTGCGTTCTGAG
>JANEYF010002338.1:0-13435 GCA_029963845.1 Rhamnusium bicolor
GAGCTCGAATGGCTTTTACACGTTCTTCTGAGACTTCTAGATCTTTGGTTAAATTTATATTCTGTAATTGATGTATTATTTTGTAGATATTCAATTTTAAAAATTCTTCATCAGTATTATTCAATGGTGCTCTTGAAATCGTGTTTGCAACGACATTATCTTTGCCAGGTACATAAAGTATTTCAAGATTATATTTCTATAGCTGCATACGCATTTGTTGTAGTCGTTTGGGTACTTTAAACAAAGATTTGTTAAAAATGTTAATCAGCGGTTTATGATCCGTTTTAATAATGACTCTACAGTCATTGTCTACAACTAGCTGATCAAATCTACTGCAAGCGTAGACTATTGCCAAGAGTTACTTCTCAATAGATGCATAGTTTTTTTCAGTCTGTGTTAAATTTCGTGATGCATAGCCCAAAACACCATTATTTTGAAAAACGGCAACACCCAAACCAAAACAACTGGCATCACACTCAATCATGAGGGGAGAGTTTACATCATAATATTGTAATGTTTTTACATCTGATACTATTGACTTTAGCCTATTAAACTCTTTATTTTCAGATTTGATCCATGTGCACGGTAAATCAGAATGTATTCGCTTTCTTAATATATATGAATTTGAGCTTGAATTTTTAATACGACTCAAATATGTTATCATACCCATAAAACAATATAAATCTTTTTTGTCTTGAGGAATAGGAAAATTACTGATCACCTTCACTTTATCTTTATCCGGTTTTAGTCCTTCGCTCGTTAAAATATGACCATAAAACTTTAGTGACGTTTTGCATAGATTTAATTTTGATCGTTTAAGTTTACAGTTGTGTTCTTTCCAGAAGTTGTATCAAATTTTCGTCATAATCTTGGAGAGCTTCTGAAATTGTATTTCCACAGCCAAATATTACTATGTCATCGGCCATTGCTTCAACTCCTTTTAATCCATGGATTATTTGTTGCAGTCTCATCGTGAACAATTCCGGAGCTGGAGACACTCCAAATGGCAAACGTAACCAACGATACCTCCCAAAAGGAGTCCAAAATGTGGTCAATTTGCTGTTTCTTTCATTTATCTTGAGTTGCCAAAATCCTTTTTTGTATCCACCATACTAAATATTTTTGCTCTTCCCAATTCTGGAAGGATTTCATCTATTGTTGGAAATTGTAATCTAGGACGTTTCAGAGTCTTATTCAAAGGTATGGGATCTAGACATATACGAAACGTATCTTTCTTTTGAATGAGTAAGATATTACTAACCCAGTTGGTATGTTGATCCTCTTTTATAATAATTTGGTTTTCTACAAGATGGCTAAGTTCCTTTCTTATGGGTTCTCGTAACTTAAAAGCAATACGACGTGGTTGTTTGATAATAGGAGGAACAATCTCATCTGTCTCAAGGTTGACTTCACCTGAAAGTTCCCCATAACCTTCAAAAACACTGGAAAATTTATTGATAATTGTTTTCTTTACTTCTATTCGGTGAACTTGTAAAATTTCTTCGTTTATTTTTAATTCAGAGTTCATTTGTTCTGAGATTTTCTCATTTACATGCAATATATTATAGAATTTCACAAAGCCAAGAATTTTACAAAGATTGGCTGACAATACTGGGTTGGAATCTACATCCATCACTTGTAAAACCAATGAATATTTTTTGTTATTCCGTTTACAGGGTATCTTAACTTCTCCTAATACTGGTATTTGACTTTTATCATAATTTCTCAATTTATAAGGTGAAGGAATGCTTTGGATTTTGTTTATTGATTAATTTACAATAACATTTATAACCAATCACACTGGTTTGAGCTCCAGTATCCAGATCACATTTAACACTAATCCATTTATTATTTATTTGTAAGTCTAGCTCTGCTACTATATTTCCACCAAATTTAGAATTATCTATCACTCTTCTTATCTCGATTACATTATCATCAGTCAAATCTCCTTCCTCTTCACTTTCACTACTACTTTCATCTGCATTTCGAATCTCTCTAATTTTTCTTAGTCTTCGTCTGCATTTTTTTATAAACTTTTTTCGAAATGATTTTTTCCGTTACATCTGTTGCATTTTTGACCCCAAGCTGGGCAGCTTGCTTTGGTAAAAGGATGATTGTTGCCACAAAATTTGCACTTTTTATTATTAATTTATAAAGCATTAATTGTAGAATCTCTGAATAAGTTTCGATGAAATTTTTTCCATTTGACAAATGTTTATAGCTTTATCCACGGTTATGTCCTGCATGGATATCATTTTCGATTTTAAATGTGCCCACTGATATGTAACTATCTTATAGGTAATGAATTCATCCTCTAAAATTCCAAACTTGCAATGTTTGATTAGACCTTTTAGCCTGATTAAATAGTCATCAAACGTTTCTTCGTCATGCTGGTTCAACAACTTGAACGTCGACCAAAAATGAGATATTTCCATAACTGATGCGATGAATGTAGTGTTTGATCTTTGATAATATATGTATCAATTATCTGGAGACATCGCTAAACACGTAAACAAAAAACTAGAATGTGTTTTACACAACAATCCTGGTGTTGTTACAGTTCATTGAATAGTAGACCTACTATAGGGCAAAGAAGTGGATTGTTTAGGGCCTCAAATATGACATCTTTATGAATGTTCCCTTTTTTAACTATGGGCCAATAACGTCTGTCAAGATAGAACGTTCATTATCAACATAAATGGATTTCAGACCGGCAGCGGATTTTAACAGCAGAACATAATATGGAGCAACTTTTAATAATTTACTTCGCTTGTAAGGAATAGTATAGTTTATACGAAGTCAATTGAAATTGGTCATTGTTAAAGCACAGGACTGTGCGCACTTAACTTGATATTTTGTCCTATGTATTTAGCAATGGTATCGAGAATCAAATGGTAGTTGAAATTGTGCAGGTGAGTCCGAGACTGGCAATGTAATCAGCCTGAACGAACCATCTACGACTGCACGTGTTTTAAAGATAATAAAACGGACAGGCCCACTAGTATAAAAAAAACTCATTAAATCGTTTCTCCGCAATTACGGAAACTTGTGAGATGTGCCGGCATTGGCTATGTTTTGAGGACGATGGGCGACGATTGGCTGGGACCAGAATATTCGTCAATCCGGTTGGTCGGTGGGTGTTTGAGTTTATATCAGTCAGGAGTCAACGTGGACTCGGATGTTACCTATTTATTTATTACATTTGTCCAGTGCAGTGCAGAAATACCTATTATAATATCAAGGTGGTTCGGTTTATACTTAGTGTTCATATTGGTAAATATTTATTACTACATAAAAGGTATTTAAGATATTGTATTAGGTATTTACTAATTTACCATGGCTTTCTGGAGACCATTTGAAACAGAAGATAATATAATAACGCCAGAAAATCCCGAAATAGTTGAGCCTGTTATTGTCGAGGAAGACGAAATAAATTTAGAGTTTCAAAATAAAGATTTACACGTACAGTCAACGCATTATTTTAGATATATATGAACGTTTAAAAAGCGAAAATCGTGAAAAATGTGAGAAAGAAATAATAGAACGTATTAACGAATTAACTAAAATATCAAAATCAACAATTTATCGTGTAATTAAAAAAGGAGATGTTATAGATCACGGTACAAATAGGAAACGGAAAAATATGAAATTAAAAAAATATTGATGATGCTACCAAAGATGTAATACGGCGTATAATTTATAATATGTATGAAAAAAATATAGTTCCTACGTTAAAAATGATTCGAGAAAATTAAGCGATTATCCTGATTATAATTATAGTTCTTTAGATACACTATGAAATGTTTTATTAGAATGCGGTTTTAAACATAAAAAACTTGACAGTCGTATGGTAATTATGGAATCACGATGTATAGTAGCACTTCGGGTAGATTATTTGGAAAAAATCAGAGAATATCGTAAACTAAACAGGCATATAGTGTATCTATATGCGCCGATTATAATTCAACCTGGTAATGATTCCTCTTCAGAAAGATTCAGACGCTGTCAACTTTTTTTAATATACATATATTTTCAGAACAAAATATTTAGATATTATATTAGGTATGAAGTTTACTTTTTTTATTGTTACATTTCTTGGAATATATTTTATTTAGTTGACAAGAAATTTTAATTTAAGTTACTTTATTCTAGAGACATATTTTAATTTTGTTTTTATTTATGTTTTATCTAAACAAATATTTATTTTTGTGGTACTAATTCTTTGCTTTGGTTAAGAAAGTTACATTTTTATTTTTATTTTAGAAGAAACTTTTATTTTATTTTTTACTATATAACATCCTTGCCCCTCGCTAATCTAACCTGTCCCATTCCCTCATCCTGGCAAGGATATGTTCATACCTTCTCGTTGGTCCTTGCAGAGCAATAACATATTTCAATATAGTATGGGTTAACTTTAAAACTAAACCCAATAAATTTAAATATTTAGACTTTATATCTAAAACTGATATAATATTTCAAAAATATTTTATTGGCGAAATGAACAAAAATAGCCTATCTAATAAACAAAAAATAATAAAAATTAATACAATTTTCAAACAAGTATAACATTTTCTTATGACAAGCATTTCTATTTACCTCCGCCCATGTACAATAAAGAGATGCCGACGGTTTTTGCAGGCTTTTAGTTTTTATAGGATTTCAATTGACTTCGTACAAACTTTAGCCCAACGTAACTGTGGTGTGCAGTGCATGGGGAAAAAATTATTGGTGTAAATTGCTAGTGCTAATATACTTTCACTTTACTACCTCCACTAGTAATTTTTAGAACTTCTACACTACAAGGTAAGCCACTGAAAGATATTAGTTTGCAGTAATAGTTTAAAAAATATTTGGTTTTAACTAGTTAAATTAATAAATTAATAACAAATATTCAATTGCGCTGACCCTGTTTTTGACGTCATGATTTGCCGATATCCAAACTCTATTCATCAAACAGACAGAATTTAGAGATTATAAATCACAAGACATTTCGAATTTAAGGTGAGAAATTTGAATTTTCATTTTTGACTATTTGGACCAAAAATTTGTTTTTTGGCTTTTTTGACCTGTTAATTGACTGGTCAAAAATGCCATTTACAACTATAGAAATAAGTTAATTGATGAAACTTATGCTAAAAGAAAACTTACATAATGAGGTCCCAATTCCAGGTTAAACTTGGTAACATCACACTCTCTAATACTGTTAATATTTAACCGAACAATATATTCAAACCTCTGAAGTAATACTTTTTCCAAATTTTCCCAGTACTCATCTAATGCTGGTACACATCTTTTGTGACACATTATTTTATATCTTAGAACTAAGTGAAAGCTTAAAAAATATTGCAATTGAGTCATAAGAACTTGATATATATGTTTCAATATTTTTCTAAAATAAAAAGAGATAATAGTTTATTATTATTATTTAAATTTATATTACCTGTAATAAATTTAAAGTTCGTCCCATAATTTTATTAAATAAATCTAAGGCTGGCTGACTTTTTACCATAAAGTATTCACTTATAAATAGGAATTCCCGACATGCATTATCAACTAGAGCATATTGAACACTTCTGAATAATGATTCAAATGGAAACTAAAATAAAACATTATTACACATTTATAATTTTTCAAAATAGTAGTTCTATTTTGTTTCATGAAATTTTGCTAATCTTAACTATATTATTGTATTTTCCACAATTTAAAAATAAGAAAAAAAGTAAACAGTAAAAGTTAAAGTAATTAGGTACTCTATTTTTTGATTCAGCATGAGGGACGATAATAGGGGCTTCAAGTTGCTGTGCTAATATGTCTCCTCTATTCCCAATGGTAAAAACTGTTGCTTTATGTTTAAGAGATTTATTGAAAAGCCCCCTTGTAGCTGTATCCTCAATACCCATCAAGTCGTCCTTACTAGTAGTTTCTTCATACTGTAATTTCATTATTCGACTCTCGTAAGATTTAAAATATGAGTAATAAATTTTACTCATAGTCTCTATATATTCATTGGTGACTTCTTCTGCTATGTTTCTTTCATTTGAAAGTAAAAATTCATAATGCCCTTTGTGTTTCAGTAAATTATTTTGTGGGATCTGATAATTTGTCATTGGCTTGCGAAATTTCGAAATTTGTTCTAATAAATATGCTCTGATCTTCGACATGGCTTTAATTCGTAATTTTTTCAAGAATGTCTTTTTACATCTTGACACGATTTTGTGTCTTTAAAGCTCTGTTCTTTTATGAAACTAATTTTGTGATTTAATATTTGTAATTGTGTTAAAAATTCTTTATCAGTAACTGATAGATCCATAATACCCACAATTAAGGTTTCCGGAACAGAAATATCATCTATGAATTGACTAAGCTGTCCTCTAATGGCCTGTCTGTTGGTTAACTCTTGACTCATTGATATCGATTTACGTTGTAAAGTGAGTATTTCAGTACTTATACTTCCCAGGTCGTTTTGAAAATCTAAGAGCATATTTTCCATTCGCTCTAATATTTGATCACATGCTGATATTTGATTATGTAAACTTGCTATATTTTCACTTTCTTTCATATACACCTTAATAGATTGATTTTCTGTGGTTTTTAATTCATTTTCTATTTCCCTTGAGTAATGTCTAAGATCTGTAAATGTATTTAAAATATCTTGAACTACTTTATCACTACTTGTTATTCCTGCACTGCTGCCAGCGACTTGAATATATTTATTGTTACTCATTATTATTGACCTAAAGTTACTGAAATATTTAATAAAATTTTAATTGACACAAAAACAAGTGATTTGACAGACATGCAATTTAACATTTAACACTATATAACCTCAAACTTTCGTTATTGTGTTTCACCGGTAACTACTGCGAGCGTGATCTACATTACCAACCACCAAGAGAAACCATTTATACCAAGATTTAAGCATAGACTTATCCGAGGTCTGTGGATTTAAGACCTCAGACCTGAGAGTATAAAGATACTCTCAGCCTCAGACACAGAATTGACTTCTGTGCCTATAATTAACGGTCTTTCTTCTGTCTGATATCAAAATTGTCTCTTTCTCTACCATATATAATAATGCGAGAAAGAGAGTGATAAACGAGATCAGATAGACAAAATCATACCATTCCATTTTTGTGGAAAAAACCATCGAACTATATCTGTTCGTAGATATAGTTCAATGGAAAAAAACACACATACCAAAATCAACCTGAAAAGATGACGACGGCAAACAAACACGGTCGAGCATCGATTCGCTGAAAATTCAAAACTAATTATTATCAATTATTTATTGTATACTCTAAAGTTATGGATATTATTAATTCTGTAGATTTTTTTATATAGTTGTACATCTGTTAATAAGCAGAAATTTAGTTGCAGTTGATATAATTAAATTAATTAATTTAAATATTTTACAATTTGAATTTTATTTTTGTTTTATTTGGAACGGAACTCTGTTGAAATTTATGCGATGCAATTTTTATTTCACGCAAAGAATGATCAATTTGGATGTAAAATGTATTAATTTCCAAAACCAGAATGAAACGAACTGGGGCCTAATTTGGACATACTAAAAACGTATATTTTTTTACTTCCTAAAGATGGACGTCTTAAAGACGTCCATATTAGGTTCTAAGACGTAAAGATCAAATAAAGATCAAAACTGGACTTCTCTGGGACGTTGTGTGCTATGTGGGCTATTATGCACAGTAACTTTTTAACAAGCCTTTTTAAGATACTACGGATGGGCAATACAATTTGTTACACATTCAAATTGGTTTTGACTACCCTACAAACAAAACTGTAACCATTAAGTAGGTGTTGTGACTTTTTACTCTAAATATGACGTCATCAAGTTAGTTTAACTTTGATCTCGCTGGAAATGACAACTAGCGAACAGCTTTCCTCTTTTATATGTACTCCTCATCTGGAGCAAGAGTAAAAATGTTTAGTTCTGAATAAAATATGATGACATCACGATGACGTTATTGTCCACTAGCGTACAAAAATTAGATAAAAATGTCTTGTTTAGAGTAAAAATGGGCCACCGGCGAACAGACCTACTTATTAAACTTAAGTTTAGTGACTCAAGTTACAAACTGAATGGGTCACGTGATTAAGTCTTCTAACCATTGAAATTGGATAATAGCGAAGATAGTAACATATTACTATTTACCGGCATGTCGTGAAAATGTCCTTATTCATTTGTGGCTGACATCATAATATGACAAAATCAAAATAGAATCAATAGAAGTGAAAATTTTCTTTTTTACAAAAACTTTTTAAAATGAATATGGATTTTAATATGAAAAAAATTGTGAAAGATGCGGGGGCAGCCTTAAGTAGAGTTGTTCAGGTAGAGGATATAAATTAGGGGTTATATAGGTAACTTAATTTTAAATTTAAACTATTATTTTTTAGTTAACTGAGGAAAAATTAGGTACATCAGAAAACTGAGTTGGATGCGCATTTTGAAAATTTATGGGATAGAGCAGATAATACCAAAAATTTTACAGAAAAAATTCCTACGAAATACAGAAGCGTTTCTCATACCTAATCCTGGTAACAAGAATTGAAGATTATATTTATGAAAAAATTGAGAAGAAGCGTCCTGCTAGACTAAGTAATCTAGAATATTTAGGGGTTGAAATGGTAGAGGCAGGTAACAGTTTTGGACCGGGTACTGCATATGGAAGTTCTTTAATTAAAGTTGGACAGTGGGAACAAGAAATTAGGCCAAACAGAGGCGAGATTTTATTGGATCTGCTGGAATGTGTTTTACTCAGCCTCTTCAGAAGTTTTTAGAAACTGAAATGAAAACTATTATTAAAGAAAAAAATGTACTAAGAAATAAAAAGGTATATATCATGCTTAACATTATTATATATATGTTAAGGGATGTTTTTATTTTGTAGATTGGATTTAGATGCTTGTAAAAATCGTGTTAGGAAGCGAGAAGTATGCTGGGGCAGCCTTCTGTAAGTTTTTGTTTTAATATGATTTTACATAATTCATTGTCTTACTGACTATTTTAATTCTGTTTTACATAAAGTTCATTCATTTTCTGTAGTCCTAACTAAAGGTAGATTTTCACATTAAATTTGACAAACAAAATTCTTTTAAAAGTTCACTTTTAGTTACAAACTATTGTCATTGTCGGTCCTGTTTTTTATGTCATGCCATTAATAACTTAAAACTAGCATTGCTGATAGGTTATATTACAAATAGACAAAATATAATACTAGATGGTCTCATTTTCATTCGGTTCTGCGCATGATGTAATGTGGTTAGTAAACGCCCACTTTATTTATATGAGGACTACGATAAATGAGGCAAAATAATGGAAATGTAGGATTCTTTTTTACATTATATCACAAATATTGAAATAAATATATATATATATATATATATATATATATATATATATATATATATATATATATATATATATATATATATATATATATATATATATATATATATATATATATATATATATATATATATATATATATATATATATATATATATATATATATATATATATATATATATATATATATATATACATATATATATATATATATATATATATATATATATATATATATATATATATATATATATATATATATATATATATACATATACATATATATATATATATATATATATATATATATATATATATATATATATATATATATAGGTTTATATATATATATATATATATATATATATATATATATATATATATATATATATATATATATATATATATATATATATATACAGGGTGAGCACGGTGGGTGGAGTATTAGAAGTATATGGAGAATACGTCAACCGTTGCTTTGAAATTTTGGTTACCAAGATAATCGAGTATGATCTCTCCAACTAAAATATTTTCGAAAGTGCGGTGTTGCCACTTATACGTAAAACTGGCAACATCTTCGTTATTTTAAATGGAATACCCTGTATATTTTTGCGTTTTTGGATCGTCGTCTCTTTCCGAGTAACTTTTATTAATATTTCCCTATACCTATCTCAAGCCGTTTTCGAGATAATAATTCTTTTCTGAATTTATTGCCAAAAATTTGACTTTCATCAAATCATGTTTTCTCCTACCTACGCAGCAATTAAAAGATAATTTTTTAGTTGCGGCTAGGCAATGCCTCAGGGCATCTCCTCCATTAATCAAATGTTTCGAATATCATGTAGGGTGAGTTAGAGAACGCTTTCTACAAGTGACTTAGAAAAATGCACGAAAGTCAATTTTTTTAAATGGAGTGCCCTGTATATTATTACTGATTCGGAAAGGCGACACATTTAACTCTTTAAAGGTAATATACTCTATACCTAATTCACACCGTTTTCGATTTATGAGCACTTTTCTGTAACCTTACCAAGAATATTAGTCTTCTGGTATATCATAATGGGTGGGCCATGAAATTTTGTTTTGTCATTTTAATGACAACAGATGTTATTTTCTAAATAAAATTTGACCAATAACAGTCATAAATATAAAAATCTTAAAAATATTGTTATAATTCTTGAAATGTAGACCGTTAACTTTAGACTACTTTTGTACGACGATGGACGACGTTTGTTGTAGCAGCTCTTATTTCAGGGAGTACAAGTTTTCAATCTCTTGAATCACTCGACGTTCTAATTCTTCCCTGTTGTGGACTAGAGTTTTATAAACTCTATCTGTAAGAGTACCCCAAAGATAAAAATCTAACGGGGTAAGGTCAAGGGGACCTCGGAGGCCAATTCCACGGTCCCAAACGTCTAATCCAACGATCATCGAGAAAGCGGTCCAACTCCATACTAATTTCGTGTGTACAATGTGCAGGAGCCCCGTCGAGTTGATGCCAACAAGTTATATATTTTTCAATTGACATAATATCAAGGAAGTCTTCCACAATTGTTCTAATTATATCTAAATATTTTCTGGAATTCAATTTTGAAGTATATTATGTAATATTTTATTTTGTCATCCATTAACATACAAAACACATTGAAACTAAATTTGACTTGAAAGCCAGCCTCTCTAGTAACGTGGGGTTGTCTGTGGCTCAATGGTGCCGATTTCGTGTGTTACAAATCCCTTCCCTAGAAAATTTTAATTCATCAGTCCATATAATTTTCTTTAAATAATTGGAGTCCTCCTGCATACGTACAAGTAACATTTTATAAAATTCTATTCTCTGTAGATAATCTTGAGGCATGAGAAATTGGACTTGTAAATTTGTAATTATTCATTTATGGTTTGCTAGTATTCTTCGAATGGATGAATATGGCAATGCTAAATCCCGCTCAGCACAACGTATGGAATACTAGGGATTTGCATGAAAATATGCTAGCACATTGATTTCATTTACCTTGTCAGATCTCACAGGTTTAGGTAAATTTCTTGCTTCTCTTAATGACGAACCAAAATTTATAAAATTCCTCTGAATTCGTAAAAACTTTCTGTTGTTCATCTGCGGCAAATTCGGATATTTCTCATTAAATCTTCTGCTGATAATCTTATTGCACTCTCCATGGATAATAAACAAATCAATTAAAACCGTGTTTGTATAATTATTTTCTGCCATATTTGTGCTACATAGCTATTCAAATTAGGTGCAAATATCACTAACGTCAAATTTATTTAGAAAAATAACATCTGTTGTCATTACAAAATGACAAAACAAAAATTTCATGGCCCACCCGTTATGATATACCAGAAGACTAATATTCCTGGTAAGGTTACAGAAAAGTTCCCATAAATCGAAAACGGTGTGCATTAGGTAATAGAGATATTACCTTTTTAAAGAGGTGAAATGTATCGCCTTTCTGAATCAGTAATAATATACAGGGCATTCCATTTAAAAAATTGTCTTTCGCATTTTTCTAAGTCACTTACAGAAACCGTTCTCTAACTCACCCTGTATGATATTCGAAACATTTGATTAATGGAGGAGATGCCCCAGGGCCTAGCCGCAACTAAAAAAATTATCTTTTAATTGCTGGTAGGGTAGGAGAAAACACGATTTACTGAAAGTCAAATTTTTGGCACAAATTCAGAAAAGAATTATTATCTCGAAAACGGCTTGAGATAGGTATAGGGAAATATTAATAAAAAGTTACTCAAAAAGAGACGACGATCCAAAAAAACGCAAAATATACAGGGTATTCCATTTAAAATAACGAAGATGTTGCCAGTTTTACGTATGAGTGGCAACACCGCACTTCTGAAAATATTTTAATTGGAGATCATGCTCGATTATCTGGGTAACCAAAATTTCAAAGCAATCGGTTGATCCATTCTCCATATACTTCTAATACTCCACCCACCGTGGCTTTTTACCTATATATATATACAAAAAAAATTTAACACACCTGTATATATATATATATATATATATATATATATATATATATATATTATATATATATATATATATATATATATATATATATATATATATATATTAATGTATATATATATATATTATATATATATATATATATATATATATATATATATATATATATATATATATATATATATATATATATATATATATATATATATTGTCACAATATCCATGGTTCATTAAAAATAAGTTGTTTAAAAAGGACAAATAAGAAATTAGCTAAATTGGCAATTATTTTGAGCAGTAATATCATGAAATGTAATTTAGATAATACTGTGGTCAAATTTGGAATGTTATTTAATATAACCATAAAATATTATATAGTAAAGAAATAACAAAATGTGTTGAGAATCATGAGGCAAGAAATAATAAAATATTAAATGAACATAGTTATTAGAATTTAAGTTATGTTGTTATAATATAGAAGTACATACCGTACAGATAATTAACAAAACATTGTAATTAAAAATAAAAGTGAAAGTGATAAATTTGAGGAAGCATACAATCATCATAAGTTACTTGAAGTCAATTTAGAAACTATGAAATATAAATTTCAGCTAGTATAGCACAATTGATTTAGTCATCCAGGGTAACTAGGAAAAACAAAAAAAGTTTGTTGAGAGGAGAGAATTTTGAAGTAGAAGGGGAAGTTTTTGATGTGGAGAAAGAAAAATAGAAACGAAAAGAAATACAAGTATAAGAAAGAAATATAGCGTTTATAAATTAAGTGCAGTGTAAGAAGCTAAAGCAGAGTAAATAGATAAACAGAAGATTTTTAATAAAATTGGAAGAAGATTGAATATAAAATTGATAAGGAAATCAAAATTTTAGTATTCAGTAATAAAAGGTTAGTTTCGGCTTTTGATTATTGTTTTAGAAAACCTGTAGAAAATCTGTGGTTTATGAAGAAATTAATATTGGAAAGTGAAATGTCAAAATCAATGTCAGATGGGGAGAATTTAAATTTAAGAAAATAATCAAAGTTTGGAGAATACGAGAAGAGCAATACGTAACCC